>JAQIVZ010001654.1:0-29328 GCA_034700945.1 Arrhopalites spinosus
TTTTAACATGTCGAAACTAGGGAAATAGTGCTCTCATAAGAAACCATGTAGACTGACAATTGGACACACTGTATATTATATATATATATTAATTAAATTAATTATATAATAATGCTTACAAACTAGAGCTTGGGAATCCTTTTGACATTAATCGACAAAAATTCAAAAGTGCACAACATCACTAGTATAAAATGGCAGTATAATATATATATATTTATGTAATATAAAAAGCAGCGAGAGAAAAAAAACAAACCACATTAGACAATTAATATTCATGATGATCATACAATATTATTTAAGAGTAATCAACGTGGTCGATAAATCTACAATCTACGTATTTGTATAACATGTATATATATATTTATAATATTTAAGTTGTAAACGTCTGTACAAACAAATACTATAATATATATATATATATATATTTTTAACAATAAAGTTATTATGCTAAGTTTGTTTATGCCTTTGTATGTCGAGTAATTATGAAATGAAATTTATGAGAATATTTTATTTAAACGATGACTCGTCTTCTCCCTTTTTTTTCTGTTCAAATGAAGAAAAAAAACAATTTTTTGAACAAGACAAAAAAAATCTCTTTCCTCTCTCAACTGTCATTCATACTGAAAAAAAAGAAATCTCAAGCATGCCCCCCATTCGTCAGTTTTGTTTCTTAAATTTATACAAAAATCCGCGTAGTTTTTTTCACTTCAACTAAATAATGTAATATGTTATTTAACTATAGTTAAACTTGTATTTTTTAATAGTATATGTACACAAATATTATTTTTTCGTATTCGTAGTCGTAATAATCGTACAAAATAGTGTATTTTTTTCGGCAATGATAATTACAATAAGTAATAATTGCAAAGTTGATTGATACACACACACACGCATTCACACACACACATATATATAATGTCCGTGTAGGATAATAATAATAATCAACATATGGATGTAACAATATGCGTCAGTCGACAAAAAAAGAAAAAAAACCACCACACACACCATCGCACATGCTCAAATTTGTAGTTTTGTAAATTGTAATACTCTTTAAAAATCTTGTTGTTCATCCATAAAGATTTTTTTAGAGAGCAAAATATTCAATAGACCTCTCTCTCTCTCTTTCTCTCTTTCTTAAGTGAAAGAGGATGAGGAGTAAGAAGGAAAAGAAAATATTTTAGAGTATAATAGACATGTTCAGACACATTTTTCCAATTACAATCACACACAGGCACACATTTAGATTAACATTTTTTTCATACAGAGACTGTATAGAAAAAGGGAGTCATGAACGAGATAGTCGACTGTATAATTATATTTCTTGTAAGTAGAGATACAACAACAACAATCACTCTCTCTCTCGTTGTGTCCATCTTCCCCCCGTCAAATCTCATCATCATCATGTTACTCCTCGTACTTATATGTGGAGTTCTCCAAAATAAAAAATCATTGTACAAGATTCTCATGGTTTTTACCCATATTCATCCATGGTGCAATATTCATCCATCTTATCCCCCCCCCCCCTCTCCTCCTCTTTAAGTACACCTTGAATGTCATTCCATACTGAATAGAGTTTAGAGATCTATTTATTTATTCTTCCTCATGGTCAAAAAAAAAGTTAAATGTGAAATGTAATGGAGAGAGATGAGTTGGAGTTGGTCACTTTTTATGAACGACTACAAATATATGTAAATGGAGAGAAGAATTTCAAGTAGAGTTGAAAGCAAATTGAAAATATGAAAATCTCTCTCTCTCTTCCTTGTGTTACATTCCATGTCCATATTTTCTTGTCCATTCGTTTCAATTATACATCCTCTAGTTCTAGTAAGATATTCAGATACAGAGATAACCAAAAGAAAAAAAGAAGCTCATCGTATTCGTGTCCATATGCAACGGAGCCCAAGAGAATTTTTTTTGTCTTCTTCTCCAGGAACAACAACAAACATGACGGCCTGCTAGTGGTAGCAATAATATAATAATGCAAATGGGTAGTAATAGCACCGGGCCAGAGAGAGAGAGAGAGAGAGAGGAATGTGGGTATAATAGTTTTGACATGTGATGTTGTTTTTAAGTGTAGTCATTTTTTTCAAATAATATTTTTCACATTAGTTATCACCCATCATCAATTGAGTTGAAGAGCTATAATGACAATTAGAATTACCCTCTTGTTCTACCATAATCATCTTTGTGATGATGATAACAATTTTATAATCATCTTGAACTTGTCTACGTGTCTAAATGTCTGTGTGTGTGTGGTATGGTGATTGAAAATGAAGAGTTGAATTAATATAAAATTTCATTTTTTGAACTTGCACAATAACTAATTAATTAGTTCTGTTTTAAATATTTTCATTAGGGACAAAGCTCCATTCTAAATATAAAAAAATTCCCATGTGTTGTTGTATCCCATCTAATAATAAAAGTTTTTAAAATAAAAAAAGGTGCTCCATGATTATCTTTTAAAAGGAGGATGAGGAGGGTGGCTCTTTCTAGTTAATGTTGTCTAGTGAATTGAATTTATAGAATTATGTAGACAGACAGAAAGACAGAGAGAGAGAGAGGAAATCAAGATGATGATGATGAAGTTTGAGGATGAGATTTTTTTCCCCACAATGTCTACACACAATGTACACAATAAAGCTCATAAGGATTTTTGACGGTCGGATAACATTTTTTTTTGTTCTATAATATAATATGTATATTAATACAATTGTATATTTACATATATTTATACATGAGGACAAAACAAACATGAACATCATTTTCGTTAGGACACTGGAATAATTGGAAAGTTGTACAAAGAGACATATATACAAACACATTTGTTATATTTATATATATATATATATAAATTGTAATGATAATATAAATTTGAAATTATATTATTTTATGAACATTATTTTTTCTTTTAATAATAATAATAATAATAATATGCTCAAACAATTACATATTCTTTTTTTTCCGTTCATACTTTAATACTTACATACTCATTTGCATTATTTATGATAATTATTAATTATGTAATATAATATATATAATTTTATATATCATTTCTATAATAATAACGTAATCATGATAATAAATGGAGGGTGGGGGTGATGGTGGGTGATGAAAAAAAACAAAAAAAAAAAATATAAACTAAAAATCGTCAATTAATGAACTTTTTGTGGTTGGCCCGACGTCGGGCTTTATCAGGGAAAATATATTGTTTGCCCTGATGATTCAAGCTACTCAATTGGCCATGATGGTGATGATGATGATGATTAAAATATGATGGTGAGTTACCCAATTTAAGAAAATCAAAACAATTCTTGGCTCGTGTCGTGGCTTGCAGTAGGTAGGCTGTTGCAAGTAAGGGCTTCCCTTTTTGATTAAAACCAATGAACCAGTCTTCATTCTTGGCTGACCGGAATTGTGAGTAACCTCCAGTAACTTCCTCTACAAATTCACATTTGGCTCCTCTCGCCTTCTTCTACAATAAAAAAAACAGCAAGAAAACAAAAGACACATTAAATATAATACTAAATATTTACCACCAACAAAGAATGAAACATAAACTCTATTTAACTACAAATTATCCACCTAATCTTCATTGTCATCATCATGGTTTGGAATATGGCTAGACTCTTTACAACATGTAAAATATATTATCCCTTTTCAGAGACTTAAATTACAAACTTTTTCTTCCTCTTTTCTTTCTCATCTCACATTTCTTTCTATAATTACGCAAAATAACAAGAGGATATTTAGATTTGAGATAACGTCCAACACACTCAAGACTAGAGATATTTACCCACATGGGGGTCATTTAATCTATTCTCTATATAGTAAGTCTTTACACAATATTTTGATGGACGAGTATGTGTGAAAATTTTTAACAGTTGTGCATTCTAAATGCCAAATTATTTGGAAAAGTATACATATAATCGTAAATTTTGCATTAAACTACGCACAAAACTGTACTGATAGTCATAAAGAGAGTGAAGAAATCATTTTTTAATAAAAAAACATAACTGACATGGTTATTGCTAGTGAATTAAACCTGCCATCATAAAAGAATTTGTTATAAAATATGAAATAATTTTGATCCAACTTTGTGCATCGACAATATAATATTTTTTCATCATTTTCTCCTCTTCCTCTGTCTGTCTAGTGAGTCGGAAATAATGAATTATTCTAATCATGTGTGGAAATCAAAAAATGCCATGTGGAATGCCGGCAAGGGCTTTAGAGAGAGACAGGGAGAAAAAGAAAAACTGGAGAAAAATAAATTCGCCGCAAGAGGCAAGAGCTCATCCCTCAAATCGTCTTTGTGAATAAAAATCTTCCTATACGTAAAATACCCAGCGTAATTTCTTCAAATGAATACTCTCCTGTCCTCATCCAAAAAACTTGTTGAATCATGTACCATATGTAGTCAGTAGTTTGCAGTGAAACAAACCATCAAACACTTTTTTATACTCGTTAACTCTGTACATTCAAATTTATACTTTTACTATTAAAACCGCTCTCCTTGTAGTGTAGTTTTTTTATTTGAAAACAAATTACTTTAAATTTAATATGTCTGAACAAGTCTCACTTGTGGACACGTGCTTTTATTACTATGTCATGAAGTTAAATGGATGAGTTTTCTTTGTTGTCCTCCTCTTTTTCTTACAAAAACTCACATTCACATGTAAATTCTCTACTCCTTCATCATTAACATTGGTGTACATATATATATATATATATATAACATTTACATTGAAAATGCTATGCAATCTCTTTGCATTTGCATGGAATTCGATGACTTAAATGTTTCCCCATTTTTGATTCACTTTCCTTTTCAACAATAGAGACTCAGGTAGAGAGTTGGTACGTACAGATATGTATAACATTACATGAGTTTGTCTTGGCATATTTGGTGAAGTTGTGTGTGTGTGTGTTGGAAGATCATGTCAAGTAAACGGAAGATGAATAGAAAAAAACCATTATTACAGATAGCGACAGGGTGGTTGAGTGGCTTGATTTACATTGATGAGCATGAGGATGAGGATGCGAATCAACTCTCAACATAGCCCCAGTCCCTCATTTCCTCCTCTTTAGCCTGTCCAACTCATTTCAACAAGAGAGAGAGAGAACCATTATTATCAAATTTAAAACTCGGTAATTGGGAACGTGTAAACGATAAATTATTTGCCGGAGGAAACCTACTTTCAGGGTAGAAAAAAGTGAGCTCAAAATTCAAGAGGAATCTTCCATAAAATAAAAAAATAAATCAAACTTTATATACAGATACTCTAGTAGTAGTGTGCAATGTAAAAATGTTATTAAAATATTCCAAAAAAAAACTATTTTATTTCCTTTTAGCAGCTGGTTGTGTGTCTTATCTTTTTAGTATCATCCCCTCACGCTTTTTACCTTACATGTGTGTACCCGGGCGCAGACACACAACTTTTCGGGGATTTCCATAATCAACTTATCTGTATAGTCACCACCACCACCATATTAGGCTAAACGTTGAGAGAGATTCTTATTATAAAATATGTGCAGCCTGCTCTGTATATTTACCCTTGTGATAGAGAGACTGAATATAGCACGAGATTCTTGTAGATCAGTCAAATTTAAGTAGTCACAGACCCCTCCTTGCATGATACTGAGTGATTAGGTAATACTAAAATGCCACACAATCCACCGCACGTTATCACAATCCCTCTCTCTGTTATTTTATCCCTATATTTATACTTTAAACAATTAACATGACGAGGGCCTTGTTACATTATACGTATGTGCGTGCAGGTCATCATGATGTCGTGTACCGATTAATTTTTTTGATCTTTTCACCATTATATCAATGCTCCTCTCTGACAGCCCATCCATTATCATGCCCTTTGAGTGATTCTTTTTTTTACTGTGAAACAACACTAAAATTCATGAAATCGATGTTAAATTTGTTAACCGAACTCAACACATTGAATTATCCCATCTTTGTAATCTGTTGAAATTTGAGATTTACTCTTTTTTTTCTATCTATAGTCAAAAAAACCAGGTAAATTTTTTACCTTTTCTTTTCAATTTACAAATTATCTAACCACCCACATGAACATAAGCTGTTTTCTTGAATATTAATTTTATATTGTGAAATATTTAATTCTCTCAATTTTAAAAATAGATTTAAATTTAAAAAAGTAAAATTTATAAAATTAAATAGTTAATATTTTTCAAAAATACTTGTACTCACTTTAGGCTTGGTCACCAGTCGGCCTTTGTGCTGTAAAATAAATTGAATTTGTATAGGTATATAAAAATGTTGTCATATAATGAATAACATGTGATGAACAGTTAAATAATTATTTTATTAAGAAAATTAATTTTTAAAAAAATGTTCTGTCTTACGTTGAAGCAGACGTAGCGATCGGCATCCATGCCATAAATTCGCGTTCTTACTCCTCCTGCCATTACGGTTTGAAGTTGTAGAAGACCTGTCAACACAAAAAAATAGAAAAATAATTAAAAATTAAATTTCAAAAAATTGTATTTTTAACATGAAATGACGATTTAATAAATCGGACACAGTTCAAGTAAATGTCAAACAAACAGAGGAGCTCACATGAAGGGGATCATTAAACTTGATTAAAAATAGAATTCTTGTTCAAACATAAAAAATTATAGATTATTTTCAACTGTACAATACATTTACATTATTTTCATACAAAATATAATTAACTTTGTACAATTACATACATTAAATGTTGTAGTCTTAAATTTGTTTTTAGCTAAATCTAAAATATAAACAAATATTAGATAAAACATGTCAAAAAAATGTAGCAAACGAATTTTTTGTACCAGCTGATAACCACCAACTCACTTTACACATTAAAGTTAACTCGAGTAATCTTTTTTTGTCCAAAATGACTTAATCACATTGTCCACTCTTTTGTAAAACTTACAAATTGAACATTATTCAGTAAACAGTTGAATCTACAAATAACATAAATTGAGTTGAAGTTGTCAAATTTAATAATTAAATTAAATTTGATGCTCAATATTAAATATAAAAAAATGAGTTATGTTGAAAAAGTCATGAACCATAAAATTGTTTATATTTGATATAAATTGACGTCAGTCTAGATGATGATTGGTAGATTTCAAAGTCAGAGAAGAGAGAGAGAGAGAGAGAGAGAGAGAGAGAGAAATAAATTAAATTAAGGGCCCACAAAGATAAAAAGAAAAAGGGGAGAAAAAAAGGAAGAGGGCAAACAAGGTGAGACAAGGGATGAGAGGGATGATGATGAGGCAGTACTGAATTCTTATTTATAATATTACTCAGCATTTTTATTTTTTGTTCCAAATGAATGAATTTCCAAATAGACAATATAAAAAGTTAAAAAATTTTTCATCGTTTATGAAAATAAAAATGGTCATTTATATCCCCAAAAAAAAATTTCTGTCATCACTCATTCTCTCTCATGCTGAGCACCAAATGACTCTGATGAGTTATGACTTGGAGCCGTCCTTTATGACTCTGGTTGTGGTGCCTCAATTCTCACATGTACAAAAACAAGGCTATGTATTTTAGACAAGAGAAATAGGAAAAAGTGCGTTTAAAACCTACGATTACTGTGTGTACCGTGTGTGTGTACACACACTAAAATAAAATAATGAGTCGCCCACTTTGAATTACACTCCCAGACACCTTCCTCTCTCTCTCCACACTCTTTTTTTAACATTATTTATTTACTTTTTCCTCCTCTCTCTCTCTCTCTCTCTCCTCCCCCTCTTTCTATATTTTTGAAAAGAGTTCAAACTGTGGAGTCAGAAATACGATTCATTTTCTCATTTCCCCCAAAAAAACATTTTTTTCTCTTGTTGTACTTTCATATCCCCAAAATTGTATCTAAAAATAGACAAAATTTCCTTCTTGTTGTTTTACTATTTTGGAATTGTGGACGTTGAACAATTATTTTTTTTACTTGAAATAATTTCGGCATCACATCACACACACACAAGTTGCCATAAACTGTTTTTTTTGAGCTTCATTGACTTTCTCATTCTTTTGTGTTCTTTTTTCTCTGATTTTATTTCTAAAGAGTGAAAACGTTGTTAGTTTTTTTCATGTTGATGTTACAAAAAGCTCTCGACATGGATGATGCAGGTAATGTGATAATTCGTACACTGCTCATTGGACTGAATTTTACATAATAAGTACATTTAGACAGAACATTAAAGAGCAAGTCTCCTTATAAGTACAATATATTTGTTGTTAATTATATAGTGTGTGTCGCTTGAACAACATTTTACCTTGTCCAACACACACACTTGTCAATTTCTCATCTTTCTCCAAGTCCAAAATGTCTAATCATATGCCTCTTTCCAAAGAAATTTTGTACACAAGTTAACGAGAGGAATTGAGGAATGTACACTGTACTCGTACACGTGAGAGGATTCGGGAATTATGACACGACCAACATGGGAGATGATGCTCCAATTCAACTTTTTTTGATACATTATGTCATGATTTATCTTGACCACAATTTTCAATCCAGTGTAGGTTTTTTTATTATTTAGCTAGACTTGTAATCACAGGAAGAAGGAAGGAAGAGGGAGGAGAAAATTTAAATTTTCGAAGTCAATCAATAATGATATAGGACAATGTTACTTTGTATTTGTAATATAATGAAACTATGACTCTATTTAGTTTTAACAGTATCTTTTGTAATAATCAAAGTATCATTGACCCACAACCAACAACCGACAAGGAAGAGGAGAATGGATGCGGAATGAAATGGCAGAGAAAATTTATGAGTGGCCTTAATCCAAATCTTTTTTCTAAAACTAATTCTTGCTTGAACATGTTCAACTTTTATCGTTTGGAATAAAATAATTCAATCTCTATTATGCAAAGAGTGAGAGAGGAAGAGTCAGAAAAAAACAATTCAAAATCTAAAATCTAACACAGTCGCCCCATGTTGAACAAATACCCTTTCATGGTAACAAAATAATATTAAACTTCAATCTAGTCTCACAATCAACGCGGGAAGGAAAATTATTACACCAATGTGCAAATATGGATTGAAACAATAGTCCTCAGGTGAGAGAGAGAAAAAAAACAAACAATTAAAACGAGTCACTTTTACCCACTTTTTCAGCCTCATTTATTAGGGATTGCCCTTACAATTTTTTTTGCCTTGTGGATATTCAGTAGCTTGTTGGTAAAAAATTAAACTAAACAAATAATTGGGTGGTTCTCTGTCGGCATTTGGAGCTGTAGCTCCATATAAGAAAATGTTAATGACATCATTGAAAATAAAAAAAAACAGAAAAAAATTAATGTTTACTCTAAATAATTTTATCCATTCGTCATCCACAAAAAATGTCAAAAAATCTTGATACTAAAAGTAAAAAACAGCATTCAATTTGAAATATCCTCCAATGTCATGTCAAATCTAATTTAATACCCAATAGAAAATTGTTTACACTAGAAATTATTGTCTATAGAACAAGAGTCAATATAAAAAAATAGTTTTTCCACAGAATTACAGATAATCAAGGAATGTTTGACATGGTTTGGCAATAAACTCTATTAGAGAAATGAAACTCATCAAATAAAATAAAATAAAACTCGTCTATTAGTCATCCTCCTCCAGGTACATACCCTAAAATTCACTCCAGCCTTATAAGAGAAATAAACTAAACTTGACTTTGTGTGCATAATCTGCATTAGACAATTGTAAAAGGAAATAGTAAACATGGCACATTGTTTTGAGAGAAAATCATCATGACATCATCATGTCATTATCCTCTCCATGTAAACATTAGTTTTAATTTCACATTTAGCCATCAAAAACTCTCACTCCATCACTTATCCAGTACAAGAGGAGAGGGAGAACAATCTATTTAGTAAAAATGATGATGTTATTATTAAACAATAATAATAGCTTGATAATCACAGGTAATTTTTTTATACATGTATTAAAATTATATTAAAACACTCGTTAAGATAGAAATTACAATACTTATAGCTGTATACATATATGTAGCTGCTACATGTACAGATTTGAGGGAGACTAACCGAAGAGAGAATGAGAGCATGATGTCATCCTTAATAGTGTAGTAATAGCTGTAGTGGTCATAGTAATGATGCAATTAGACTCAAAACCTCCTCCCGCCTGTCTATCAATTAAAGTGTCAGGATGACAGGTTAGGCATTCAAAAGAGAACAAAAAAACGAGGAATTACCCTTCGACACATTTAATTCTGGTAGACTACTAGACATTCAGTAGACTAACTATACCCTCACATTTTTTTTCATTTGCAATTCGTCTCACAATCACAAATCACATCATCATCATACATAAAAATAAGTGACAGTAGTTAGTAATTATATCTCACAACCTAATAGAGTATGCAAATATAGATATTGTTGATAGGAATGCCCATAAACATGACAATGAGGTTTGCCTCTATTATATAAATGGACAAACAGCTGATTGAGTTTTGTACTCGGTGAAAAATATGATCTCATCCATATTACTCATCCCTCACGTACTGTATGTACCGTCATTTAGCATTAGTTTTTATACTAAAAATTGTAATCACTTGTATATGTTGAATTGTATACAATAATATTATTAAAATTCCGTTTCATATCAATTACAGTTAGGTACCTAAATGTTTTGACTCATTGAATTGCATTGTACTTGTCCAATTTATTGTTTATGCATTTCCCATGCATTTTTTTTGATGAAATGCCAAATTGCACATTGTTTTTGATCTTTTTGTATAAATTATTATTTTTTAAATGTGTAACACTGCAAATGTGACCGAGAAGGTCATGGTTGATCCGAAGAATTACATTGAACAGAGAAATGATATAAATGTCATAAATAAAGTGGACATTGATAAACAATTGTCATTTGGATTTTCCACACTATTATGTAAAAAACTGAGATGGACAGGACACCGACTCAATAAAATACGGCGTAATAAAAAAAGGATGACACATTTTTTTAGAGACAACAATACAAATAGAATGACAAGATGTTGTCGCCTCGAAATAGTCAAATAAAAAATCCATTTAAATTCCTCACACACGAGATCATGTCAAACTTCTCGATAAATCTTGAGCGTATGACGTCGTGGGAAGGTTAATATTGTTCTAGAGTCTATTGCTTACATTAGGACATAACATTATCAACTTTATTAGTGGCAACCGAATATACTTATAGGAGGATAAATTGTAAATTGTAGGAAATGCATTTTTGGGCTCAATGAACATTCAAAAAGATTTCAGCTGTTCAATGTCAATAAGAGAAAAACCCCCCATTCGTTGACAGTGACAGTGGAAGACACACACGCACAAACAAACGCACTTTTTTTCTACAATCAAGTTTCACATGTCGCATGACACATGACCCCCTCCATTTGATTCACACCAGTGCAAGTTTATAGTGAGCTTATAAGGGAATATGCAAATTATGTACATAACATGCATCTACTTTCCATTTCATTGCACTAACTATTTTTTTGGGGGAAAAAACTAACTCTGTACAGATTACAAGGTAAGGATTAAACTTTACAACAAAAGATTTATTACATTTCTTATTATTTTTAACTATTAAGAAGTATTTAATTCTTCATCTCTCATCTCTCTCTCTCTCTACTCATTCTGACTGTAAAAAATTAATTGTTTCTTCAATATTTTTGGTTATCAAATAATTTCTGATACTACAAAAATATATATTTCGTTGGCAAGATTGTAACAATAAAATAGAAATTAAGTGATGAAGATTGTCCTGTTGAATTATATTTTGTACCAGAGTAGAGATTAAACAAAAGTTTGATGAGCATGAGAATATTTTTCTTTTTTAAACATTTCTGACGCATGTAAACATTCTCGGACGACTGCATGGTGTTAGAACATATTTATCTTCTTCGTCTAGATTTAGTCAATACTCAAATATGGTGAAAATTACAGTGCCTTTATTGGCTCGACTCAACGACATACTTCACATCTACACAGACAAACTTGTTTAATCAGCATTTTATACTTTTCTCTCTCTCTCTCCGAGTTTTTTCTAGTGAACCATTACAATTTTCAGTGTACTTTTTTTATAGCTGTTGATGTCTCACCGTAATTGTTACAATCTATCGTAATAAAAAAACTTTTTTGTACAATTTCAAAACCATACAGAGTCTCCTTGTACAGATTTCCGTGTATCCTGGATTTTCTTTTCTCCTTACAAAAAGCTCCATCACATTTTTTTTGTATCAAATTTTGCTAAGGTATTTTTTTCCATTATGATAAATTATTCATCATCCTACACACTCAGTAGAAATTTAAGTTTTAATATTTTTCTTTTTTGAAAATTTAAAAAAAACCATTATTTTCAACTTTATTTTTTTTGACAATCGGATGCATTTCTCATTTCTCTTTGTTGGACGGATAACTATAAAATATTACGTAATAACACCACCTACTTATGTACAATTGAGTTTGAATTTTAAAGTGTGTTTTAAGTTTTGAATTAAGATTTTTTAAAAAATAATTTCATCAAAATGTCAATGTTATGCTGTTCTCCTTGCTCGAGAGCATAAATGTAGCACAAATGTTATTTAAGTAAACAGTTTATGTATTTTTTTGATTAATACAAAGTATACCGTAAAAAATTATTACATGGATAACTATTTAATATTATTTATCCAAATAATATTTCATAATGATGAACCAGCAGTTTACTAAGTAACTACTACATACACTGAAAATAAATGTAAACGTTCCCCATTTTCATTTTTTCCCAACCCTCCCAAATGGATCCTAGGTGTGGCTAAATAGACTTTAATGATGATGGGTGACATTTTTTAAAAAAGTTAGGTGTTGACTCTTGACTCTTGATAATCTTTATGTTGTACAATTTATTATGTTATTCCCATATTCCTATGTTTATAGGCTCTATTACTTTCGTGTTGGGGCAATCTGCTCAAGGCGCGGCGCCGTTCAAATTTTTTTTCTCTAGTATTTTACAAAATCTTAAAAATGGGGAAAAAAAGATTTATTTTTAATTTTAATCAATTACAACAAGATTAAACTTGTGTATTGGTTTAAAAAATGGTCACTTGTGTTGTTCCATTATGTCGAAACACACAAGAATTGTCAATTGTCTTTTTATCGGTTTCCTATTGACGAAAAGATTCGTATAAAGTGGACTTTGTGTCAGTCTACTTTATTTTTGTAGTTTATGAGAATTAACTGCTATGACATGGGACAGTCCGCCGTGTAATCATCATTTCATTGTTTCAGGCCCATTTTCATCATTTTGATTATGTCAATGGCCTATATAATAATTGTATTTTAGTATCAAATAACCTTCCCATTGGGAAGAAGTCACTCTTAAATGTTCTGTTGACTGTTGGAAAAATAATGATGATGATGAGAAAACAATTAAAAATCACACTAATTGTCAGACTTGACTCCAGTCAGATATGATGTATAAGGACAAGGAAGATATTCTCTCCCAGTTTGACATTCATCATGTTAACTTAATTTGGATCACCTTTTGGAGTTTTGGAAAAGTCATCATCACGGTTTAGATAACGACATCTGTAAAAAGGACATTTACATGTTGTTTCTTGTTTAAGACACTGTCTAGGGACCAAACCAGAATTTATTGAGTCCTTGAGGTGTTGAAAGTCGTAAAATTGGGGCCGGATTAATTAAATGATGACTAAGGACAGAGTGCTGTTCGTTTTATACCCCTAATTAATAGCTGTAGCTTTCCCTCAACAAAACGAGCAATTTTGGATGTAGCTAACGGTGTCATTATAATTAAATATGCACTTTAGTTTCAAAAGTTTTGACAAAAACAAAAAGAATCTCTTTGATTCTTTTTTTCAAAGAAGTGAACCAGCGTTGAATTTTCCCGGCGCCGCGCAATAGAGTAAAAATTAGAAAAAACTAAAAAGTAATAGAGCCTATACAAGACGTAACACCCTTCAAGTTTACTTAATAAGGCACGGGCAAAGTACCCAATTAGAATTTGGCATCATTATAAGTATTATGTACAATAATAAATGTATAATAACAAAATACCATAAATATTTGTACGGAGACAAAGTCTATCAGTTTTTTGTTTTGACAAATAAAAATATTTTGACCACGTTTCTCTTTACAAGTTCTCACGAAATCATAATCATATATTTTTTTTTACAAATCAATTTTCAATATTAATATGTAAAATATGAAAGGTGAATGATTTCTTTTTATATTTTATTTTTCCTATACTTTTAAGTGTGCACAATATACATTAAAAGTTGACTCATGAATTTCATAACAATTAAAAAAATTTAAATCCGTATTTTATTTTATGATGATTATTTTTTCTTATCTCAAGCGACTCCTCTTGTTACAGTTAAACTACAAATAGCGACATTATAGTAGTCATTTGTATGATACGAATCGTATCAGAGGAAGAGTCTTCCTCTAATGATTTTGCTACAGTTTATTTTAAAACAGTACAGGTATAAATACCTACCTACTTGTAAAACTTTTTTCTAATTGTGGTTTCTAGCACGAGTGTCATATTTTTGCTTTGTTTGAATATTTAATATATTATTTACTATAATAATATAATGTTGTACATTTCAAGATAATAATTTCATAAATAAAAAAATATACATATTGTGTCAATTTGACAGTCTCAAGCACACCCAACCACTGTTGATTTGATTCCGTCGAATAATTAAAATTGTGGAATGAGAGTTTTAACTTGCTTTTCCAAACTGACAGTTTAAAATATGGTGACTAAATTAATTATTATTACGTCTCATCATAAAAAATTCTACCTGTTCACTCTCTCTCCACTCACCATACGATAACATTGTTCAAGTTGAATAGAGTATTCATTGAATCATAAATTATAAATTATGTATTGTAATTAAATTACAATTAAATTATAATACAATTCTTTCATTTCTTAATTAATTTTTACAAAAACGGTCAAGGTGGACATGAAGAATTGCACAGTTTTACAGAATATTCAACCAAGGTGATGTGAAAAAGATGAGAACAGAACACTACAAAGTAGTGAAGGAGTAAAGTCTGTTAATGAACAAGATTTCCTAAGAAGGATGAAGAAAAAAATCATCTTGTTTGTTTCTTGTAAAGTAATTAAATTTTAAATTTAATCATGTCAACAAATGACAATGCTGATTGGGTGTTTAATTGAGTAGTGTGCAAAAAAAAGTAAACAATATATTTTTTTGTGGAAAAAAAAACACAAAATAACTGCAATGTCATGTGTGTTAGTTGTTATAGTGTAAGTAGCAATTAAAACGTCATGAGAAGCAATCTGAGGGAACTGATTAACACCATCATGAAAAAATGTTGTTGCAAGAGTGGCAATCAAACTTTGGAACGACTTTTTTGACTCGTCAGTGACGAGTCGTCACTTGTCATACATTAAAACTCCTCTCGGCCAATTGTTGAAAAAAAAGTTTAACTTAATAAACCTTCTTTTTTGTGATTTGATGAGAGTTTTGAGTCAAATATTCATTATAAATTATTTATTTTCTTTGTACAAAAAAGTATGAATTTTATAGATGAAAACATGTCAAAACTTTTTTTTCAAGAGGAGTTTAACTTTCATAATAATTAGTGTAGACAATGAAACGACTGTGGTATGGCGGCTTAATTGTATGTGTAAATCTAAGCGTAGATTCAGCGTCAATGTCAACACTTTAAGATTAACTCGGAAATGTAGAAATATGTCATGGATTCATTAGAATATTATTTTATAAAATATTTTTATATCTCATGTACACCTAAACCCATGGATGTATGACTGTACGAGTACAGTGTCAATCATAATGAAATCAAAATGATGAGCGTCATTTTTTTGTTGGACACTTGACAATTTTCCAAGAAAAAATCTCTTGAGATGATGATGATATCAAATATTACAAATTAATACAAATTCTTTAGAATATCATGTCATAACGTTTCAATCAAATTAATCAAGATTGCAATCAACCGTTTTTTAAACCATAAAATTTAGAATAATATTATTTCAGTTGTATTTTCCTTTCATCCATTGTAAAATATTTGTACAGTTGATTTTCAAAACCATCTTGACAATATAAAATTTAAGATAACATCAAAAATATTCATAATTCAAGTCTATCTCCCATTGGTACATACTACATGGTATTTTACCATGAAAGACGAGATTATCTTGTTATTGATTATGATGCAGTTTTTTTGTACCAAAACTTGTCTCAAATTAAATTTATGACGTAAATAATAAATGAATAGTAAAGCAGTCTTACTTTTTCTTGTTTTTATGATAATTTAACCATGTCATATGACATGGTCAAAACTTTTTAAAGAGGTCATCGTAATAATTTATTATTCATCTGTTCAGCTATTTAATTCAGCAGTTAGTACTATTCCTCCTCCCCCTCCCCCCGGAAAATTGTCATTGACAATGACAATTGAAACAAAGAGGACAAACCGCTATGTAAAAAAAATATGAGACTCCACTAACAACAAATTTTGCTACATATGCAAGAGATAAATTGGGAGTTTGATTGACGGAAAGGCAATTACAAGGGGGAGATAGACATCATTTTTGCACTATTGGAACTATGGTCAACATTTACATATTATTATATTTTTTCCTTATCATCTTTAATCGTAATCCAAGTAATAATCCTTTCGGTAATATGCGTTACATGTTTATAATGAACTTGACTACAAAAATCATCACACAAATTTCACTCCACGTTGTGATTTTGTGATACAACTTTAAATTGTACAAAATATTTTTTTATTCATTCACCTGCATCTTTAATTTGTCGTTTAATTGTTCACAAGGATTCCTCTTCATGTTATTATTAAGTTATCCTTTAATTTTTTTAACTGTCGCTTAAATAATTTCGATTAAGGAAATAATTAAATTATTTATAAATATAAAATAACAAAAAAGGAGATGCATGATAAAAATAACGAGAACTCCTTATACATAGACATTTTGATTTTACAGCAAAAAAAATGCAGACTTTTTTTCCTCTGTAAATGTCATCAAAATATTTTGACAACTTGTACTGTGTACACTAAATATGAAAATATTTTTCTTTCATTTTTAAGCAAGTAATTAGTATACTGAATGGTAGGAGAGAGAGAGAGAGATGATATAATAAATTTGGAGAGAAGTGATAAAGTGGCAGTAATTCTTGGAAGAGTCAACATAAAGAATGAATTATGCATGTCCACCATCCTCAAAGTACTAAATAGTAAATATTAGCACAATGTGCGGGTACTGGGCTCATTTATTTAACTTGATACATACACAACCAAGAGTGTGACTGACCCAATATAGTATAGGCGAAGGAAGAATGAAGGATAATAAAAAAGATGGGACACGAATTTAAAATATTCTTCAAAAAACACCTAAAATGGTGAAAATGGTCCAACAATAAAAAAGAACTGTGTAAAGTCACAGATTAAATTCATCTCATGAGAAGACAATGCACCAATGCATTGTTTTCCATGGCACTTGATCTCATCATGAACTCCAAAGGTAAAGGGAAAAAAATTCTCAACCACACACATGAAATCAAATAAGACAGCAGTTGAAGGGTTGGCTACGTGAAAAGTCAAACCATGCTGTAGACTCTACAGTGTAGAGTATTTCAATAAGAGTCTAAAAAAAATAATTTCGTGACGTAGGGTTAGTAAAGATGACTGTAAATGGTAACTCCATGAGTATTATTATGTGTTGACATTGACTTTAAATGAAAAGAGAGAGAGGGTAAAAGTAAGGCAAATGGAATAATGGAGAAGGGAAAAAGGGAACGATGTGAAGACATCAAGAGTATTATATGGGAGACAATAATGATGATAATGATACTTATCAGAAATAATGCTTAGGCGGTCCAAGAGAGAGAGAGAGAGAGAAAAGGGAAAGATGTAGAAAGAGATTTATACAGGGGCACACTCTTTTGACGGGTTCAACTTTAAATGTCCATTAAAATGAATTGAATTCCCTCTTTATATCATCCCTATATATAGTAAATCACAGTTCTCTAGTTGTGCCCTATTATTATTATTTAACTTGCCGCCATGTTATTTTTTTTAACTTGTTGACTCAAACTCTTTTTCTCTCTCTCTCTCTGTCACAGAGCACAAAAGTAAGTCAAGAAAATTATTTCTACACACAAAGAGAGAGAGAGTGCGTAAGGGTAAAACTGGATATTTTGGTCATTTTACTTGTCCAAATTTTATTTTAAAAAAGTATCACTACAGAAAAGATTTCCTACAAAAAATTGTGACTAAAATACATTGGCCTACCCTCTGTTCTTTGTAATATTAGTGGATGTCGGACGAGAATTATTTTCATTGAGTGGAATGTTTCACAGAAAAATACAGATTGTAAAAGCCCTACTCTCCAGTGGAAGAAAACAAAAAAAACCCTTCATCCTTTTTTTGTCTAAATATAAATAAATAAATTTAAGATAAATTTAATTTCTAGCTAGAGTAGCGTACAAAATCTGCTTATGACTGTGTAAACAAAATCTTGAAAGAAGGAAATGTCGGGATAAAGATAAAAACAAGAGAGAGGGGAGGGAGAGAACAAGATGACAGAAGAAACAAGAATCAAAATGGCCTCAAGTCAACAATCCTATAGATCAGAACTGAGGAGTGAGGACATACCTTACGACATAGAAATTTATATGAATGATACACCAATGGGTTATATTTTTGTCTTAAAAACTCTGATACATTGTTGTGACCGCCGTCCTGATCAATATCTCCAAAAAAAGATACTCTCCTCATGTTGTGACATATAATGTACTGTGATGGGTACTATGTGACATAGACAGAAAAAGTAACAAGAGTTAAGAATGGCTTACCTTTTTTATCTGTACTATTGGCAGTGGCAGAAATCTTGTCTTGTACGAGGACATCTTTCGAAGAGCACCGGCTGTACAGACGATAGGCTCGAGTAGTGGACGGTCCCAACGGAATTGAGTCAATTGAGTCGAGTAGACGGTTCACGTGTCCACCTGAAGGACTCCCGCCTTCTCTCCCTTCCACTCTCAACGACTGTAACAATTTTGTACAAGATTCATTTACTATTATTTTCATTACTGCCAAGTCCCAAGCTTATTTTTGTAGAATGACATTCTTCTTTATAAAAACTCCACAACAGAGACGTCTACATGAGTCACCCCAGGAAAAAGAAGATGGAGAGCAAGAGTGAGGGAGATGGATGGGTCGGGGTTTATAAAAAATTTCTGATTGTCATAACATTATATGTATAAACGCCATTAAATGACTAGAGACAAAAAAAACTAACTCTCTCATTTGATTTACCTTTCCTTAACTGAAAAGACTTTTTTTTCTTCTTTCTCTCTCAATGACTTTCAAGTCAACCTTTTGCTTTGACTCTAAATTACGCCTGACTAGGCCCCGGTCTAGGGTTCCCTTTTTCTTAAGTAATTCTTATCTCTGGCAACGCATATATTATCTGTTATGTGTACATCCCATAGAAAAAAATTTCAAATTCTATTACACTAAAGTGTACACATATGGAGTTACTACAGATAGGTAGCACAGTCATGAGCCTTCCTAAATCTCTTAATAAGACTCATTATATATGAACCTTTTGCTAATATACACATATCATACTCTCCTATCTTATCTTCATCTTCATTTCTCTCTCTCTCTCTATAGAGAGAATCTCTCCTACATACTCATTCTGAAATTACATGGAAGATCAGGCACAAAAGGTTGAGAGATGACGGCGGCGGCAGTGATGGTGACGGTAGCCAAGACACACACACATACACATGTGTGTGTGTTCATGTTGCTACTGATCATTAAACTTTTTCAGTACACACAAACCAACTTTGTTCTTTCTACTTGTGTAACCAACATATACTCATTCCTATATCTGTAGGCACTGTCTCTTATGGAAGACATACACAGAAAATGAGGAAGATGATTAAACAATAATAAAAAAAGTTGCTTTCTTCCCCTTTTCCTTCCTCATCCTTTCCAATTAAATAATAACGGCTAGCCTTGCCTTTGTTGAGTACTACATAATGTATGTACATGTGTAATAAATCAATTCATAGAAGAAAAAAATCATTTATTTGCATTCCTTTATCCTTCTCCCTACACTCTACACTGTACAGATATACTGTACAGTGTACAGTGTACAAATGAAGACTAGAGTGACTTGATGGACCAGAGAAGGAGAAAAACAATAAAAAAATAATATTTACACCCCTCCTTTCATTTCTTCCTCATCCCTTCAATTTTTATTGTACTTTTTCCATCTCTAAACTTGCATGGCTTGCTTTTGTCTCTCAACTTTTATATTTCTCTCTCTTTTGATTACAATGTCAGGATGATGGTAATACAATGTGTCAATGTTGAGTGTCAATACTGGATTTAGCTTGAATTATATTCTATTTTTTTCCCTTCTCTTGTACTACTACAGATACAATATCTCACAGGATAAAATGTACATACAGATTGTACAACTGCATATAAGTACAAGACACAACGTGTGAACTTTTTTTTCTTCAAGTCGTAGAAAATTGCTAATTATTTGCTTTTCAATTGGAGAATAGCAAAACCATGTAGGTTTGGCTGTCTTTATCTCACCTGGTTTTCATGGAATTCTTTTCTCTGTTATTGTGTTGTGTATACGTATGATGCTCTGGTAAATTAAAAGCAAATAGTAAAAAAAAAACTTCCATCGGCTTCTCTTCATGAGTTTCAATTTAGTATTTACTGCTAACGACTATAAGTTATTTTTCTCCTTCATAATTCCTCCTCCTGTCAATCTAAAAGGAAGGGGATGCGTAACAAAAATAATAATAGACGTGGAACATTTGAGACTGTCGTTTCATTTAAACTAAAATATTTATTATTTTGTGTAGCCTCAGTCTCGTTGTCTGTGTTCTGCGAGTACGACTAACTAAACTAGTACTGATACTTTATATAGTCAAAAAAATGGTCGGCTTTTCTCTCTCTCTCTTTCTCCGTCTCATCAATATTATTGAAATAATGACGACTGAAAAGGATACTTGAGCTTTAACCCCAACTCTCTCTTAACTCCCTCTCATAAATCCCTTCTCAATGAGTTTATTTTTAACTACTTATTTTTTTTAAATTGCCCTTGAAGCTCTCCATCTCCGTTACATTTTATATTTGCCATTTTTTTAAAAATTAAATTGAACAATATTTAAATTTAATTTATAATAAATATTTCAGGTAAAACATTATTTTCATGATTTTTTTTGTGGTTGGACTTACCATGAGCGAGATGATTATCAGTTGCAAACAAACCAGTAGAAATCTATAGAGAGAAAAAAATAATGTTTAGTTTTTAAATTTCAATTGAACATGAATAACATCCATTGGGAATACCAAATTCAAGTTAATTATTGTAACTAACTTTTACAAATATGTGACGATATCAGAAACATGTAATTTTGTTAAATAAACTTTATCTCAAAATTGTGGTATTTAATCTTAACATTTTAAATAATACGCAAGTAGACAGATTAAATTATGTTGTTATTGTACGTGTGCAATCTACACACACACACAAATAATACTACAAATGTCCACATTGTCTATTTTTTATAATGCAAAATAAGAGTAGACCACTTAAGTTAAGTAAGTTAGTTAAAAAAAATTGCGGGACTTTGTTTTTTTTCTAACAAGAAAATAATAATCATTTTACTATCTACAGCAAGTACTTTTTACTGTTTGAAAAGAAAATAAAAGACGGAAGATGAGATCAAGATGATGAGAAGAAAAGGGGAAAAAATGTGCAATGATGAGATGATCAGATGATAGCAAAGTGTGCAAAGAGTCACAACTGATAATTAGGTAAGCGTAGGCGAGTTTAGTTAAATAAATTCCATGATGGACATTCTAAATGGAAACCGGTTCTCTCTCTCTCCAAAAAAATCTTTTCTCTACATTTTTGATTCACTAATAATGCAGACCACAATTTTTGCTTATCGTTCATAATTCTCCTTCTTACGATAAATTTATACGGGTCATAAAATTTGTATTTTTTGCAATCTTTTCTCCCCATTCTCATTTTTTTTACTTGCCCTTTTATTTTCTATTTGAATTGAATTAGAAAAGAATTTTTCAAAGAAATACAAACACAGTAAAATAAAATTTTGTGCTTATTCTACAGATATACATACATAATCAAACAAAGTAAATAATGAATGACAAACATTTTGGAAAGAATTTGAAAAGAAATATACAGTAGAGATAATATGTCTTGCATTTTATTTAAATTAAATATCTTACCTTTGAATAAAATGTTGTAACAAGAAAATCTTTTTCATGAGCAGATTTACAATAAAATGAAATAGAAAACTGTCTAAACTTCACTTTTTTTACACAATAAATGGAGGAAAGATGAACACAACACAAGTATTTATTTTGTATAGTAAATTGTACAATAAAACTTCCTCAAATCTCTCTCCTATTTACTACTGTTACCCCATATTCATACTCCCTCCAGACAGAAGAGTAGTAGTGAAGTTTATTTTGCATTTTCATTATCATAAAATTATAGAGATTCTCATGTAATCTCCCTCTCTCTCTCTCTTGTTGTGTCTATCTTGTTTGAATGAAGATGCCTAATATGACGAGTCTTTTTTGTAGTCCAAAATATATAGCAAACTTGATTCCAACTCATTGACGTCTCATTGCTCATTCTTCCGTTCTCATTTTCCAATCATTGTAATGTTTTCCATTTGACTTTTTGATTAAGATGCATTCAGTTAAGTAGTAAATAATTGCTAAAAAAATTTCAAGTCTTTGATGACAACTCAATTAATTAGCTGACTCATCTTTATGTTTTTCTTTTTCAAAAATAAAAGACAATTAAGTGTCAATGTTTCACTCCATGGCAAGTGACTCAAAAGATGAGTCAATGGTGACAAAAGTGACAGTGAAGAATTGAGAGGAGAGGATTAAATACAAAAAGAAATATTAAATGTAAAGATATTTATTCCATTGTGACATAAAACAATTTAAAATCAAGTTAAGTTAGTAGCGGAAGCACCTCAGTTTCCGAGATAAGGATAAGACCATTTGTCATTCACTAAGTCTTGCGTGTTATTTAACATTTTACGGTACACCACAAAATATTTTTTTTGCCTAACTCTACACTTTATTACTTTTTAAATCCTCTCTGTAATGACCTTTTCATTTTTTATATTTTCTCTTGTCTTAATCGTCCTTTCTACAGACATTGAAAAAATATGCAAATCAAGACAAAAAAGATTTTTAATCTTCTCTCTCTCGTCAATCTCTGACACACCTTCCGCGCCCTGTTGACACCTTGAATGTCACTGTGCATGTCAAGTGTCAAGTAGACAAATGTTTGAGAATGTTTAATTATTTTGAATTTTTTTTTCTCTTAAAGTCTTTACAAGCTTTTCCTGAGACAGTATAAATTATCACATTTTCACTATAAATGATTATTATTCTACAATAATAAAAGCGGAAGCTATGAATGTCTGTTAACATGGAATTCCTTCAGCAGGAGGCCAGAGGCAGCTTAAGAAACTCTCAAAGAATATTTTTCCAGCTGTTCATTTTCACCATACTTGAAATCAAGTCGTAACTTTTAAACTGATTAACTTGTATTGGTAAAAAATGAGGAGAAATACGAGCAATATTGACACACTCGAGAAATAAGCGGATCAGAAAAAAATGAAAATCCTAAAACAAACTCAAGGTGACGAATTTCTTTCAAAGAGAGAAAGAGAGAAAAGTACCCACCTCAGCATAAAAGAGTAAGCTTAAAGGCAAACAAGAAATAAACTTAAAAAATTACACTCTTCTTCCCATCCACAAAAAAAACTTCCTTCAAATTCTTTCAAGTTTGTCTGCTCCTTTCTAATATATCAAAATGTTATATAATAATATTATCTTTACTAAATTATAGCTCCTCCTCCATCATCATTGTCATTGTGAGGTTTAAACGGATTGAAAGGGGGGGACCATTCATAACATTATGATAGTTTTTTTCTTCATTGCACCCTTTCTATTTCTATGTATTCTACAAATAGAAAGATATTTTTCATTGAAAGAAATCTTTCTCAAATTGAAATATAACTCATCATGGCCATGGCCACCATGTGCAACTGTAACCACATTGTTGGTTTTATTCAATAAAAGAGTTTTTGTGTGGCAAACAACACACAAATTTCATTCTTCACTACCCTCATCCCTCATTAAGGTATTCTACCATATAAATAGTGACTGATTAGAATAATTGTGAAGAGAGAGAGAGAGAGAGAGACTCCAGCTCCAGCTCAACACCCACAAGCCTTAGCTCTGAGTATTTTCCTGTCTTATTAAGCCACTAACCATGCAACTTGTGCACGAACAAATAAAGGACATAAAAATTCACATTGTGGTACATGTCCTATAAGGTAACAATGACAATGAATGGCTACAATATTACAAGGTTACTTCTATAGCTTGTGCTTTTACCAGTAGACCACAACGGTTCAAGAGCCCACACATTGCCACAGTTTTGGTCGGCTGGAGAAGAGAGAAAAAATTGTTCATTGAATAGAGAGAGAGAGAGAGAGAGAGAGAGAGGATAAGGAGATGGATTTAGCTAATATGTGATTGAAAGCAATTTGAATGGTCGGTCAAATTTCCCCCCTGTTTGTATCTGTACTCGTAGTAGTGTCAGTGCCATTCATTCATTTTTCTAGTGTTACAAGGTACACTTGGGCATTATGACAATAATGAGAGGCGGCGGGTAAGGGCTGCGTTCTAACCCCTCAATGTTCAATTCTTTTATAAAGAAAGACTTGTCCTATCTTTGTTTTTTTTCTCTAGTCTGTGCCACCAACAGTCTGACATTTCAATTGGATTGGAGATTGGAAGGTGAGAAATTTTTAGTCACCCAGCCAAAACTTTGCGTGGTCCTCATGAATGAACAAGAATTAATAAAATAAATGGGATGAAAGGGAAAAGTGTGAGAAAGCTGATTATCCTCATTGACTATGCACAGAATTTTTTTTTCTACCATGTTTTCAAATTGGGGACGGACAAGTTTTATATTAAAAAAAATTATAAAGAATTTCTATTCAAAGTCTTTTCCTATATGTAAAGTATTAGACTAATTCCGCCTGCATCTTGATCCATTGTTGTTACTCTTACAAGGCACAGTATGGGTACTTTCAAGCTAAATTACCCGTCTAATTTTCCTCTCTACAACCTCCATATCTAAAATTGTGGCCTACCCTTTAAAGATTCATTTTAGTACATAGATAAATATATACACATGAATTTTATCCAGCTACTCGTACCTATGTATGTACAATGTACATTACATGGAAAATGTTTGGTTGTGCTTGTGAAGGAACTAAAATTTGAATTTAAAATTAAATACAACGTCAACAACAATTCACTCATGAAATATTATTTATGGGTCAAGCTTACACTATTAAAAATATGTAACATTATTGTATCTGTATTAAAAAGATTCAAGTACCATGGACTTGATTGGAAGACTTCCAATGGAAGTGTAAGAAATATAAGAGGAGGTGACTTCAAGGGCTGTATCTGTACATGTAGTTTATCATAAATAAAAAAAGAAGTTTTTTTTGATCAGTCATCCTAACTTTAGATAGAAATAAATCATAAAAAAATAACAAGAAAAATTACTCTCGAGTTTTTCATTTCATAAATTTCCTCACCATTTTCCACTCCATTCAACAACTCTCACCATCTTCAACCCAAATCAAGATGTTATACTTACACTTGAGATGTTTTTTTTATGTAAAATATGGACAAGATGGACGATATCTCATCCCCTCTGTTGCATGATAATTTTATAATTTCTAAATCTACCTTAATTTGTGATATTATTAGTCATGAGATTATCATCACACACACGAGAAAAAAAACTAGTTTGGAATTTCATCCTCATGTCAGACCCTTGTAATCTTCATTATTCATTTATGCAGATTCTTGTCCCATGTAAATACATACAAATAGATATTGAAACTAAAATGAACAAGAATTTTTTTTCAAAACTCTAAATCAATAAATAAATAATTTTTTTTTGTAAATCAAGTCATTCATTGAACTTGATCTTGAAAATGTCCAAGAATTTGTGATTCTAAAATAAAAATTGGAGAAAAAAAAGTAAAGGAAAAAGTACAGAGAGAGAATAAAAGAAATAGTGTTCAAGGTACTTTGGTACCTTGAAAAGTTGTGACACAATAGTCGTCACAATTCAGAACCCCCAAAAAGCGGAAGAAATGGACATGACATAATAATACAGTTATAGAATATATACGACTACCGACTACGTATGGTCTATACAAATAAGAGAGAGAGATATCTGTATTTGTGACAATAGATTGGTGAATATTGAACACTGGACAATGGAAAAAGTGTTCCCTTTGGTCAATTTCATCTTGACCCCACACCGAGTACAAGCACAAGTTTGAGTTTCCAGTGGCATGATAGACTCTACTAAATAAATAAATAACACAAAAAAAGGGGGACCCCTTGTTCATCGTTTCCTTCCTCTCACATATTTTTTGAGATGGCTCAACTAAAAACCATGTCATGACTCAAACTAATAACTATAACTAACGAATATCGTAAGTATTTTACACTGCCAGCCCATGGAGCCGTCCTTTCAATAGATTGAGATTGAGCTATAAAAATTGTGGAATGGTGTAACTTGTGTGCGGATGGCTAGACCCAAAAAAATGAACAAGACCTATTCATTAGTATTATTTAGTAGCTAAATAGAAAAAAAAACGTTTTAAAATTTTTATTCTTTTTTCCCCAAAAAAACTTGGTCCTATACAAGTATCTGTACATTACACAAGAGTCTCGTGTCTTATCCTACAATTTTAGTTATAATAATAATATTTATAAAAATAATAGTGAGCCATATAAATATCAATTTTCAACTAAAAAATTGTTTCTTTTTTTTACCGCTTTATTTTATTACACATTTTAAAAAAAAATCTTAAAAAAATGAACTGAATTCCTTACATTTATTATTATTATGACGTAGGGCGGTAAAAAGTAATTGTGAGTGCCAGTGCCTCGTATTCTTAATACAGTTAGTATACCTACAAATTAACTGTGTATGTGTACCAATATAATTACACATATAACAGTCATCATTGTAATAGTAACAACAAAGAGAAAAAATGTGTACACAGGATTCTTGAACCCAACAAAAGAAAATGAAATTGTTCTCTCCATGTTGGTTATATGTATATATAACCATAGTTATTTCACTAATTACATCATGGATACATTATTTACTACAGTGGTTGGTTAATTAATATAATCGGGAAAACGGTAACTCATATTTATGACCAAACCACCACGTGTCAAAACCTTGAAAATTAAAAGATAAAGGGCTTTAAAGGTTTGTAAACAACATAATCTATTGCAACCAATCTCAAACTCTGAAAAAGAAGAAGACAAGCAAGAGAGAGAGAGAGAGAGGGATGGGGAGGGGGACGGCATGATCAAACTCAATCTCAACCAGTTGATCCCTTTGACTTTATATCTTTTGAATTAATCAACAAGGAACAGGTATACAAAGTGAGGTGTGTGTGTACAGACTGAGGTGGACTGTCTAAGTTTAGTGATAATTGATCTCATTGATTGGCAACCGTTGATTGAAAATTAGCACCTTTTTTCTACACCTTTCCTCTCCTTCTAGACAATATATTTGTAAAGGTAGAGAGAGGAAAAAAAAGTAAATTAATTACACCAATAAATAAACAAAAAATGACATGTAAACTTGAAAAATTTGTTTTGTGTGTGTCTACTGTGTGTACAACAAAAAGGGAGTGAGGAGCCAGTGTTCTTGTCTTGGATAAATTTAAATTTACAATTTTCATGTGTCTGGCATTTAAATTAGAACAAATAAAAATAAACAAACTTGACTATTTCATTTGATTTGAATGATTAAGCATTTTTACTGTGTGTGGATTCACCTTGATGACTCTTTAACAAAAAAAAATTCTCATTTGTCTCTAATACACAAGTTAGCTATTATTTATATTATGCTTTAACTTTAATTTAGGCTATCAATTATCGAGACTTGTTGGCAGTCTAAAGGCACCAGTAATAAAGCAATGAGCAAAAACATTTGTCGATGATTTTTTCTTATCTTAATCCTATTTCCATATATTATATCTCTATTTTAGGTAAAAAATAGCAACATTATACATAGCTAAAGGTAGTTGCATATTTTACAAATGTAACAGCAGCAATCACATTAGCAAAAAAAAGAGAGAGGTTACCTGCGGGCTCAAAATTTGCGAATTTATAACTCTCTCACAATTAATTATGAGGCTTGTTAAAATACAATCTGTATTTTATAAAAATACTGTATACAAATAAACATTTATCTTGATGATTTTCAACCGCTCTCAAATAAACAAGTATATATTGTAATTGTAGTTAAGTACACAACACAGTAAATATAAATCAATATAGTCAATACAAGAATGACTTGGATGAATCAATTCTTTTCAATTTCGAAACCACATTATAATGTTATATCTGTACGTGTATGCATTATTATGCAAAAAAACAAGAATGGATAACGATGTAACATGACAAGGTTATGTCAGTTGCAAGAAATGCAAGTTTTGTTACGTCACGTGATTTAAAATTAAATGCTTTTCTCATCATGACAGTCTAGTCCACTGCTACCAAGTTTAGACCCTAGGGTCTAACTTTAGACCTGTACCAAGTTTAGACCCTCTTTTGCTCTCACTCAATGTATTTTGGGGTCTAAGTTTAGACCCTTGACCTTTTTTGACCTTTTTTCATTTTCCCGGACCCCTAAAGTATTTTCACGGATTGATTTTTTTCACGGATTGATTTTATTTGACCATTGGATAGAGCCGGTCAATTTGGATTTTTCTACCGTGGCAAAAAAAATCTACCGTGGCCAACGCTCACAATTAAATAAAAACAAAATGTACAGAGTGCAAAAAAATATGCCCTAGTTTTATATGGCCCATAATGATTTAGGATCATGTATTTTAGTTTGATTTAATCATGTTTCACAGGAAATCATGCTTTGCCATCGTTTGAACATTCCATTAATTATTTTTAAAATCATCATTTAAATTATTTGTGACAAAACAACAATTTTTAAAATACCTACTTACAAAGCGGTCAAAGTGACAATATTTTTCTAATTTTATTAATTATTATGTTCAATTTAGGATGTCAATTCTTTTATTATTGAAAGAATTAAATTTTAAATGTGATTAAATAATTTT
>JAQIVZ010001655.1:0-29323 GCA_034700945.1 Arrhopalites spinosus
ACCTATTTTATATTGATATAATTGGAATTCTGATCAAAAATTAATTTTACAATATAAATCAACTTTATTTTATGCTTGAAAGAATGTCACAATATTTTTTACTCTGAATTCATCTCATCGGTTTGGGCATAATGAAATGAGTATTATAATTTTTTGTAGTATATGTACAATGTAAAAAAGTTCATGGATTTTTCACTCTACTTAAAAGTGTAAAATAGAGCTCTGCACAAAATTTTTGCTCAGGTTTCCAGTTGACTTTTTAATAGAGAATTGATAATACAATGCATAATACTTCCACTGTATTAAATGTGGTAGATTTTTATCTACCTTATTACCACATTACTGAATTTTTTAAAAACGTTCTCATCATATTTAGTCACGTCAGAAATGTACACTCGGCATATGTACTCACGTCAGAAATGTACACTCGGCAAAACTATACCGTCAAACATGTCTCGTCATAAGTGTACACTCGGCAGAATGCCCGTTTACCAAATAATGGAGCCAACGACATGGCCAAAAAAAATTCTTATCACAAGAAAAACAAACTTTAGTCCCATTGGATGATCCTCTTCCCCAATATTTTACACTGTGTACATAAATGTACACACACGTACAGCGTAGAATTTGCAATCCAAAAATTTCATAAAAATATTCCTTTTTTAAAAATGAACCTAAAAAAACTGAATATTATTCTTGAAGATTTATAGGGATCAAAAGAAGGAGAACATAAAAAGTAAGTGTTTGTATTTTTGTATTTGCAAAAAAAAATAAAAATAAAGTTTAGTCGTTGTTGAGTCGGAGCTTGACGGTATTTTGAAAGTTCCATCATCAGTTGATACAATAATATAAATAGCTGTGACATGACATGGGTGAGAGAGAATTTTCATATCATTGCCTTCCCATTTACTTTTCTCCTTGTTCACTCTACAAAAAAGAAAAACAGGGGAAAAAAACTTTTGCTTTTATTTCCTAGTAAAGTTTTCCACACAAAACACATACACACACGCCCCACACTGTACGTACAGACACAAGAAAATCCACAAGTTTAGAGAGAGAGACAGTCGTAGTTTTTATAAGGAAAGACTCTCTCGAGTCTTGTAATGTGTACACATTAATCCTTTAAAAATGTACTGGCTACACCATGCATGTGTATCTGTACACCAAAGATTTAATTTCCTATAGGAATCCCATCCCTTCAGTCTTCAGTGCCAGTATTTGGGATGCGGAATTCTATTTTTTTCTCTCTCTTCTCCAGTCTCTGTTGTACATGTGGGGCCAGTTGTAGCTGCTAGTTAAGCTGTTACGGCTGTCTCTTCGTCACCACAAATGTCAGTTGCCGACTAAAAAAAAAGTCAAGGGATTCGTTTCAGACAAGTTTTGGCTTATGATGCAAGTCTCTCATGTTCATGTACATGGAGGGATAAAGTTTATTCTAATTTCAATTTTATTGAGACTATGCTTATTTTCTTGTGGTTTACCACATCAAAGTAATATGGATTTAAGATTATTTATGCCCGCTGTATCATATTATACATTTTGTTTACATTGTACAAAAGGGGAAAAGAAGGGGGGGGGGGAGAATATTTATTTATTTATACTTTGAGAATTTTCTACATCCAAATGACATAGGAAATGCTCCTAGACCTACTCCTTCACAACACGGAGGAGACATGGAGAGGGAGGTGGTGAGAGTGAAACTGAAACTGTTGAACTGGAGTCTAAGCGGATAAAACCCATGTTAAATATGTACAACCCCCCCCCCCTTCCCCATACGTATCTCTAGTGGACCTAAAGGAGGGAAAGTCGCTCTTGTTTTGTTCATGTATTTTTACGAGGTAGAGTCAGACAGGCGGAGGAAAAAAAAAGAAAAGATGAAATTTGACGCTCCATTCAAGAGAAAAAATAATACAGAGACCAAAAATGCCAACTTGAACAAAAAAACAAGGGAAAACCAACCAACCGACGGAACCAACAAGCCAAAAGATTTATTCATTTTCCATCCATGACAATTCTCCATAGGACGATGCGGGCGATGGGTACCTAATATGCCATCCATAATATTTTTTTCAAATGACATTTAAAACTATACAACTTTTTTTTGGGAGGGACCAAAATTCAAAATCAACATGTTCAAATTTCACTGATGGGACAAAACATAAAACTTGTGAAATGAAACAAGTTTTATTCTACTTAAGATTGTATTGACAATTTTTAACCTTTAATTGTGACTACACAATTTAAATTTATTCTTTGACTAAAAATCAAGTTTATTTTTAACTTGAGTAACTTAATCCCATAAATAAATAAATAAAAAAAATTGTACGTATTCCTAGTCACGTTTTGCAATTAATTATGATATGACCCCCACGACGTTGTGTAAAATAAGAGTGAAAGTAAAGAGACGATGGAAATATGATTTTTATGTTGCATTTATGGGCATCTACTTTTTGAGAGGGGGAGAGAGAGAGCTTGCGGAAATGATGAGGATAAGGGAGAATACACATGGAAATGTCAATTAAATCTTTTAAATCTTGTTGGCTCCCGGATAAAATTTATACGTGGTCTCCATCCTTTTATACCATGTCACTCGCCTCCCTCTCCAACTAAACATGAGCCCCGTTCATTTTCTTTCTAGTCAATGCCAAAAAATGAAGGAATTTAGGGACGCGTTGATAAACACGGGGAGTGCCAGGGGATGGGGGTCATAAAATTGTGACTTTTTTTTTTGTTTAACTCGCATCACTTTTATGTGAAAATTTCTTCAAGAAATTAAATCCATTTATCGTCTTTACATAACACCATACGAGTAGGTACATACTAATATGTACGACTCATATAAATGACAATTTTTTTAAATGTACAATTTGCATGCGTAGTAATGATCTCTCTTTATTTACTCATAGTACACAAAAATATGCAAATACAGTTGGAATTTATGACTCTCAAAATGTTACGTATAGTGTTGTGAATTTTGTATTTTAATTTCAAAACTTTTTTTTCTGTGTGTGTGTGGCGCCAGACCTCACACAAAAACTGAGGCTTGTCTCTCTCAAAATGAAACATGGGAACACTCACCGATTGATTATCACTCGCCTTCAAAAAAAATAGAATTGGATAGTCTTTGATGGAACAAAAGAATTTTTTTCAGGGGGGTAAACCATAACCACAAAAATGTGAAGGGAAAGGTGACTCCAGGAATTTTACACAGGGGTAAGTACCCCCCAAAAAAAGTTGGTGACATTCTCACGAGGAAACAAATGATTAGATTGGAAAAGACACGCGAGAGCATTTCTTCATTGTCCCTACTTTTTTTTTCTCCAGTGGAAGAAGAAGAACTTGACAATCAAAAAAGAAACTTTGGAGTGAATAATGTTTCTCCTGTACATTGTCTCCCATGTTACATGCATAATGAATCTCCATCTTTGTTGTGAGAATCTCAAATTTTGTCACCATGATACTTTCCCTAAAAAAATTGTAACAGACAATGTTATTAACACGATGAGAAGTTTTTCCTTTTGTTTTAGAACACGTGCCAAAACTCTTGTCTCCAAAAAAAAATCCTCCCTCTTTCTTTGATTCCAACACTTTGTTTTTGCATTGACGAGCGTGTGCCAGGCTAGTCTCTTGTACATGACACGCCATTATCTTTTCTTTTTCTTTTTTTATCAAAATCAAAATTAAAGAGAAAAAAAACAATGGACTCTATGTTCATCAACTATTTTTTATTGTGTCTCTTTCCATTTCCCCTCCTGATGGCGTGTACAAGATTGATTTTTGTGGTGATTCTGTAGTTGCTCAAATAGTAGACAAGTTTGTCAATAATTTTATTTATTTTACAATCTCTCAAAAGGAAGTTTTTCTTTTTCTATAATAATAATGAAGAAAAGCATTGAATTTGGTGGGAGGTAAGAATAAGAATTTTGACAATAAAAGAATATAATATATTTACATCATAACAATGGCCCCAGAAGAATGAGCTAGACAGAGACAGGGGGTGGGGATATTGATTGTGTAGTCTCTCGTTGAAAATTTGTGGCTTCTGCAATTTGTTTGAACTGCCATTAGAAGAGAGTTTTTTTTTGTACAAAAGAGAGAAAGACGTTTGTATTGATTGAAAGAGGACAGGTACTTGGAAGGGAAATGTTTAAGGCCATGTAAAACGTGCAAAACACGCATATAGTTAAAAAGAAGGGAGAAGTTTCACAATTTTTGAATCGATTTCCCCATTATATATTGCAATAGTACGAAATGGAGTTTTTTCCCTTCTTCTTCTGGTGGTAAAAGATAATTTCAACGTGTAATGGTTTCATAATCTTTTTTTTCTGGGGATGTTTGTGTGGAGAGGGGAGGGGAGGGGAGAGGAGGTAGTCACATATATTTTTTTACATGACTCGTTATAAATTGGAGAGTCACAACAGTGGCGGCTGTGAAAAGAGGAAACAAGAGACAAATTATATTGTGCCATGTGGTACGGGCCATTTTGTTCATAAATCAAAAATTACAATGCATATTCATCTTAATTTTCTTTTTTTCCTCTCCTTCCTTTTGACTAACTAGCTAAAATGTCCGCTCTCCTTCTATTTGTACACTCAAGTCCCTCTCTATTGACAAAAAATGGTGGGGGTTTTTTTATTATTGTTGGTTGACGGATTGCCCGGGTAGTGATCAATCATATTTGTGTAGTGCCCCGTTATGTAGAAAATGTGTGGAATGTATGTGAGGAATTGAGGAAGGTGATCATTAGAAAGGGGGCCTCCGTCTTGGTCTGGTGACTTAACGATAACTTTTGGTCTATGGGTGGGACGGAAGGAAGGGAAAAAAAGGAATGAGTTTACTTTTTGTCATTTGCTCCGGTGAGCTTTTAAGCGTCTTGCCACGCATTTTTATGAAGCGTTGAAATACATGTATCCCCCTCTCTCTCTTAAGCCAAAATCCCCTTCTTTTTAAAAAATGGAACAGACTTGCTTTAGATATTTATGGGACTTTCTCCAGTGAGGATTTTTAAAATGGATTATGACCATATTGTGGGTTTTGTTTTTTTTGAAAGAACTTTTGTTCAAATTGGGTTCATCATTATCGTTAGTCTAATGAAGTGACACTGTCACACGAAAAGGTCACTGGGTTTCCTTTTACGGGGTTTTTCCTAATTCTTTCCTCCCTTTAACTTTCTTAACCATTTGCCATGGGGGACTGTAAAGCTCCTTTTTGGTGATTTCTGCTTGTGTTTCCAGCTGACAATCGACAATTTCTCCATTCCTCTTGCTTCACTTGACATTTTGACTTTGAACTTCCTGTCTCTGACTTGCACAGAGAACAGAGGGACACATCCTTCATCTTCTTTAAACCAGGAGACTCACAGAGACTTTTGTGGGAATGTTAAAATCATTAAAATATTTTTTCTCTAAATGTTTCCCTAAATCCTCAAATGAATTTTCTCCCTCTATAAATGACTCTTGTATTTTTAAAAGAGTTGAAAACTTGTGAATAATTTATTTTTAAATATTTTTTTTTCAGAAAACAACAAAAACTCCAAGAGATGCAAGAAGGATAAATAACAACCAAGCTGATATTTTTTTAAAAAAACAAGTTGTACAAGAGGAACCAGGAGGGGGTTTGGGATTTTTGAAGGCACAAGGGACAAGAGGGAGAGAAGGGTAAAGTGACAACGGTGAATGAGCGAAAATTAAATACATTTGAATTTTGCATGAGACTCTCCATTTAATTTCACTTTTCATGACAGTCAGTGAGACGAAGCATGTGACAGCTCGTGGAGATTTTTTCGACAGGTAAAATTGAATTCGCACGCAACGAACTGGAAACCCAAGATTTTTTCCTTGTTCCCCTCCTCTCCAAATAAGATTCTCAAATGTAAACACGTGCCACGAGAATTTTATTTCTTGTATTAAATTCCTAGGGAAAACACACAAGGAGCAATCACCAAAGGGAAGATTTTCAATTTTTTTTACTTTCTCAATTCGTGACATAAAAAAAGTCTAAAAGTTGTTGATGAATCAAAAAAAATAAATTTAAACACTTAAAATTAAATTTGTTGTGTCATTGACGGAGCAAGAGGGCAGGTGACAGTACAAGTGAAGAGGGAAAAAGTGTTCGCTTGTCTCTTTGTGTCATCAGTGACAGGTAAGAGGGAAGAAGAATTCCACAATCTTTTATCACACACAGAGATGGATACTCTCATCTCATCCTCAAGCCATTGATCTTCTCTCTGTCACAAAAAAAAGTTAAGCTACAAAGTATCTTGGAATCAACGATAATACTTAAAGTGACAAGTCGACATCTCGACAACAATAGCCAAAGAATTTGAAAAACTTGTGCACCCCCTCCCCCTCTTCTTGTAGAATAACAAGTAATCATATGATAATGATATGTGTTCCATCTCATTTACATGAACCATCATCTTGATTTCAATCTTCAATTCTGACTCACCTGGACAGGGGGAAAAATTCAACAGGGTAAAAAATTTTTTTTGAGACCACAAACCACAACAAATCCACCATTAAAATTAATGCTCAATAAATTCATCGTAAGTATTCAATCTTGTGCAATTTTACAAGTGTCAAATTTCAGTTTTTTTGATAAAAATCTACTCATAAAAATTAAACAGTGTGTTCAGTCTAAAAAAAGAAGCCAAGTCAAGACAATTAAAACTACAAAGTGATTACAAATAAATATTAAAACTACAGTGTTCAATTTTTAATTTTGTTAAAACATTTTAAATGAAATAAAAATTAATTTCATCGATGATATCAGTTTCTGTGAATGGGAATCGAATCACCGACCATTTCGGAATCATGAATGCGAATTTTCAGGAACATTGTAAGTCCAACTTTTTATTTTAAATTAATTTAATTGTAAACTAGAATATAAAATTGAACTTAAATAGAAAGAGGGAAAAAAATGTCTCGAACATTTGTACTTTTGACAATGGCAGACTTTTTTTTGTGACGATGCAATCCGACTGTCACAAGAGGAAGGAAATGAGTAAAAGTTTTTTTTTTTGGGGGGGGGGGGGTTGGAGAGAGAAAGATTCCAAGAAATTTTCCCGGATGTTCTTCTCCATCTCCCTCCTTCATACAATTCCTTGATCGTAAATAAGTTGAGTGACAAAAAACGAAACCTTTAAGAATCTATAGTTAGTTTTTCTCTCCCTCACTTTTTTTTTCTCCAGAATTGTGACTACTGAAATCCCTTTTCCGTTCACATTTTCACAATCAAAGTTCAAAACCTTTTGGTTCATATTCCCCCCCTTCATTTCACCATAAGCCATGAGAGGAAATCGGAACTTTTTTTTTGGTCGTTGGTTATAAAACATGGTTCTAAAAAATGTACATAGTTTAACTGTCTGAGAGAAAGTAGGAAGGGAGGAGGCTTAGATAAAGCTGCTAAATAAAACATTAGATAATCTGATTCAAGGTTTTCACCTTCTTTTTTGAGAGGTGATGGAATGCCTCTCTACTGTACATGGCCACCCACCCCCTCGACTCTCCAGAAAAAAGAAATTGAATTTGAGTAAGAAAGAGCCGGAGGTTAGAGTCGACGTATTCCACTCTCCCCATCGGGCCAATTTTCATGTTTCCTCATTTCCTGATTCTAAAAAAAGGAAATAAGCAAATTTGCAAGGGTAATCATCGAGAAATTTCTCTCCTCCCTCTCTCTCTTGTAATCTTCTCTAGTGTATCCTGAAATTTTAGACTGCACTTATTTTGGAGGAGATTCTCTACTCAAAATGTGAACACTTTTTCATTCACTCTGTACACCCATTTGGAACAACAGAGAGAGAGAGAGAGGGAGCACAAAAAAAGAGAAAAAAAAATTGAAATGAAAGCCAATAGAAGTCAATCTGTCTATTCGTGAGCATGAGTTGGCATGTGTAAAATCTAATGAAGATTCTATTACTCACATTTATTAATCATTTATAATGTTATCAGAATTTTTTTCTCTTTCTTCTTCTACTCATCATGTAATATTCACCCTTTTTTTCTTGACTACAGAATCTTTTTTGTGTACTAACTCACCTTCATTGTTTATTTTATTCAAATTCAAAAGTATCGTCTATCACTCGCACTCTCCAAGATTAAGATTTTATTTTCATCTCACTTTGATGCCTTTTATGTGCAAAAACATGGCGGAGGGTAAAAAAACAAGATGGGGATTGTCAAAGTATTTTTTTTTGTAAAAGAACATAAAAATGGAAAAATATTACAGGCTTGGAATCACCCACAAGCAAGCTAATGATGACAGAATTATGGTTATGTGTATTAGAGAAATAAACTAATAAAAGAAAATCTTTTTAATGTTCTCCTGCTTCACAATGTCCCCCCATATGTAGGCTTATGAAGCAAAGTTATGAAGTAAAATATACAGACATTTTACCAAATAAAGAATATTCATCTTTAAAAAAAGAGACACCCCATGTTTATTTATTCTACCACCTCCATGACACTCCTGGTCTCATCCTAATTATGTGCTCCAGTCCCCTCACACATCATTCAAAGATAAAACACGTCGCAGGTCTTACAAAGTTGATTCTTGGCAAAAAATGTGGCCTTTTGATTGTGAAGCATGTGAGAAATATTTTTTTGTGGGGCCTTTTTTGTCAATAGATTGAGAAATGGTTTGGAAAGTGTTGGATATTGAGAAAAAGATTCTGCACGTTCCCCTGCTTAAAAGTCTTAAGAGGTCTTAAGAGAAATATTATATGAGTTTATAACAAGAAGGTGAATTCATGTTCTCAGTCAAGAAAAATGTTTTAAAAGAGAGAGAGAATATTGGGGAAATAATAATAATACAGCCCTCTATATTCTGCATACGTTGGGCCATAATTTTCTTGTTTTTTTTTATTTTCCTCCATCCAGACATGACCCGAGTCTTTTGGATGGAGAAAATGAATAGAAAAAGCTCCGAGAAATATGAAAGAGAGAGTTTTTCAAGTGTGTGTACAGAGACTGTGGTAAAGTTTGAGGTAGAAGATAAGGCTCTTTCCGGCTCCTCCATTTGTAAAGGGGGGACTCCTCCGTAGAATGTAGAGGTATTCCTAAAACTTTTGGCTAGAATATTCGGATATTCGGCTCGTATTATTGAGAACCTTCTTCTTCTTTCCATGTATAAAAAAAGAAGGGGAATGTTTTTTGGAGTGTGGAGAGTGTGTGTGGTTGTAGGAAGGAATTTGGCTGAATGATTTACAGCGATAGAATTTCTCTCACCCTCCCCTCCTCTTTCTCCCATTGTATCATATTAAGTTTACCCACCTTCACCCAACAAAAAACTTGCCGGGCAAATGTAATCTACTGTCCTATGAAGGATTACTAAAAAACATGGCACTTTCTCCCTCTAAAACTTAATGCATCCATCTGTGCACCGAGACCAACCCCCCTCACAATTTCGATGGTAACAAAGTGAGATGGAAATCGAATGTATAAATCTCCATCCTCAATTCAACTGACTAAACAATGCAATTGATTGTACAAATTATTTCTATCTCTCTCATCTCATCCCTTCTATGGCATTTTTTTCAATATCTTTTTTCTCACTTTTAACCATCAACTAGAGATTATTCATCCATGGATTTTTATTCCAGTCAAATTGTTTTTTTTTGCACTCACTTTGACTACAGAGTTGGTTAAATATTGGTTGAATTTAAAGGGAGAGAAATAAACTGAGGAAGGTAATAAAAGGGGGGGGAATGTTTAGAGGCTATCCATTGCATTTGAGAGAGAGAGAGGTGGTTTTTCTTTGCCATTCCCAACTCATAATTTTCCCCACAAAATAACCTTTATTTATCTTGAGAGAAGATTCTTCTTCCCTTGCTCGTCTTCACCTTCCTCCCCTACAGAAGGGGGGGGGGGTCTCTTCATCTTCATCTTGACTGTTAAATTCATGTCTTGCTTACATGAGACTATACGCATATAATATTTAGCCCCGTCTTGTTCCATTACCCTTCCCGGTTTTTTTTACTACTCCCGCGTAGTTACCTTGGTCCAATATATATTGTAAAAGCTATATCCCCGGGTATAATCCCAGTTAGTGGAAATCTCTCTTAGTTTTCCAATGGAGAGTTATATATTCCTTTTAGCATGTTCATCCCCCTCTCTCCCACACAAAAAAGAAAAGAGTAAATTTATATAATATCAAGACTCATTTCAGTTTGTGAAGGTACTTGGAAATATATTAAAGATATATCATGATGGCAATAGAAATGGTCCCTCTCTCTCTCTCTCTCTTTGTACGTATATATATATATATATTCAATCTAATCTATGGACTTTCTTCCTCCCAATAATCTGCCAAATACCCAACTAAATCCTTTTCATTTTATCATCCCAGGCAGTACGAGCCCAGAGTTTTTTCTTTTCATTTCCCTCCAACATTTTTTTGGGGGGTTTCCCTCACAAATTGCAATCTTAAGGAAACCCCACGTCTTGAATTTTTTACTTTATTACCAAAATCTTTAATACTACACCCCCCTCCCCTCATTTATTCCATCTTTAGATTACAAATCTGTAGCTCATCAAACCAGCAGGAGAAAGTGACCATTCCCATTTTTTTGGCTGTGACTCAAATGTTTTCTTGTAATTATTAGTCCCTGTAATTTTTAGCTAATTTTTTTTAACATGGGATAATAAATTTGTGATGATATTGTACAGATAAAAAATAATATTTAAATGGGAATCTTTTTAAATATTTTGTATGGTATTTTTGTTAGTGTTTAGTTTGCATGTTCTGAAAATAAAGTTGTAGACAAATAATGGCTTTCCATTTAAATCGGGCAGAGTTATTGCCTTCATTTGTCAACTTTATTGGATTTTAAAGGACGGAAAATTTTAAACGACACACTTTAATGTCATAATCGAGAGTTTATGTGGATTACACAGCCCCCCTCCGTGTCTCTTCAGTGTACAGAGGACAGGAACAGGAAGCTGAGTTTTTTTTAGTTGTTTTTGTGTGTGTGTATGTGTTGACTGAGCAAAGAGTTTTGCATAATATACAAAGTTAAGTTTTGAAAAAAAAAGAAAGAGGAAAATAAATTGAGTTGAATGATATAAAATGAATTATATGACTGACATATTTTTTCGCAATTATATTTCTATTGAAAAATTGATGGCTTCAAAATCTAAATGGAGTGTAATTGGAAATAGTCGAGGGATGGAGAGAGCAGAGAAGGGGGGTTGTGTACATTTTTTATGAGGATGGTGATAAAATTAATGCTCTGGCATAGACGAGAAGATAAAGAGAGAGAGAGGGGGGAGTATATTAATCTCACATTCAATATTTTGTACGCCCGACTGGACCACTCGTTCCACGTGAATCTAACCATGACACTACACACTACACACACTCTCCCCCTCATTTAACTTAGTGTTAAAAGTCCATAACAAATTTTACAGTGTACATAGATACATCATTCTCAAAATTAACAAACATTTCTTTACAAAATAAGTTTCGTAGCAAATTAACAATGGGGGGGGGGGGGGTTAAATTCTTGCTATCTTTCTTTGGTAGTCCAGGGGGATGAGAGTACCTGGAAAAAAGATAAGGAAAATCTGTGAAATCCGGAATTCGGATTAATTATAGGGAATCTGGAGATAGGAGCCATATATCAGATCTGTTAGAATTTGTAGAGTGAGGAAGATCCCAAAGGAATTGAACGTGCTGATCATCCCAACGCCATGTCCACCCCTTTTCCTGTACGAGGGGTCTCCTGTTGAGAGAGATAATAATTAACACGGTGACACGCAGTGACTACAGGCTGCCAATTAAGATGAATCGAAATGAATTTCCTCTCGTCCTTCATCACCGAACCACCCCCGCTGATTCATGGACATGGTCACAATCCTCCTATTTTTACCTTTGGGACTCAATTCCAACTCTTTTTTGTAGATTTTGTACAGACAAAACTTTAATTTATTGTCACTGGTTTTTTTTTTGAAAAATTTCATTCTACAAAAAATTTTGATGCAATTCTAAAATTTTGCACAAAATTTGAATAACCCTTTTGTTTGTATGTAAGAGAGGGGTAGTGGTGTGGATGACATTGTTTAATGGAGTAAAGTTTTGTATGTAAAAAGGAATGAGAGAATTTGCCTCATTTTAGAGGAAGGGGGGAAAGTGGGAGGGGGAGGATAATAATGGAGTCTCTCCCTTTGTGAGTGCATACAACTAATGAAATTTTGTGAGGACTCTCTTTCGAGTCTAAAGTCTAGTCCTTGGAGTCAACATAATTGCATCGATGCACAAGTTAATTATCTATCCTTTCCGAAAATTATGGAAGAGAGTTTAAAGTACGAGTGACAAATCTGAGTTCCTTTTTGCAAGTCAACATCATCTCTCTCCGTTTAAATTGGAGATTTTATAATAGAAATTGAAGAGATAGAGAGGGGGGAGGGTTTATGAGAGAGTCAATCCATAAAAGATAAAATCTTTCTTATATTGTAAATTCACTCTCAGTTGTTGGAGATGATGAGTTGAGAGGGATGCTTTTGATGCTTTTTGGTCTTTTACAACGTTGACTGTAGTAAATAGAAAATTCTATCACCTTGTCACAACTCTCTGTTGATGGCAGCAAGTCTAAATGTTTCCAGTTAAGTTGAGTCTCTAATGTAGTTTTACATTTTATACACTATCAACACCCAACTTAACATCCCATGTCTCATCCCAAAACTTAAGACACCGCCCCCCTCCATGGAACAACTCTCCAAAGAGAGAAAGAGAGAGAGAGAGAGAGAAGTTGGCAAAGTAGAAGGAAGAGGATAGAAATTTTGGTTGACAATGAAACTTTATGAAAGTTAAAGCCAAAAAAGATGATTCAGGAAGGAAGGCTCCAGACACGATGGAGGGTAACATTATTAAATGTATGAGTGACTGGAGTGGTTGGATAAAAATATGAGGGATTGATTGAGTACCAAGCGTGCTTGTGAAAACTTTCCCTTTGATTTCCTCCTCAACTTAAACTCAAGAGTTTTTTTCCCTTCCTCCCTTGCCACTTGCACCACATCCATGTCATGGATAAAGGAACCACCATCACTTTTGGTTTCTTCTCCTTTTTTTTACATGACTTGAAACCCTTGAATCTAATTCACCTATTCAATTCCATCACAACTCACTACACATAATGTACACCCCTTCATCCATCCACTTCATTCTCATTTTTCTTATCCTAATAGAAATATGTACCCCCATAATCAAATTATACAGTCGATCATTTATGTATCAATATTTATGCATCAAAACGTGGGAACCTACTCACACAAATTTTTTTTTATTCACAATTTGACCATTATGAAAAAAAACAAGGACGGAGCCTCACTATATATAGTGAGGGGATGCCCGAATAGCATATGCCCTCCTTTATTTTTTCAAGTTCAACTTGAACTTGTAAACTTGCCATGGCACAAGTAGAAAAAAGTGTCAGTCATTGAAATAAATGTACAAATTTTCCCAAAAAAGTTTCTATTCTTTTTTGGGGGTAGATCTCTCTCTCAAGTTGAAGAGTGAACGAGACTGTTATGTAGAGGATGGTGTAAAATATTTGTTGGTTTGTGAATGTGACAAATACATTCAAGTACAAGGAAGCCCCCCTCCCCTGTCAATGGCAAACGACACATAAAGACGCTCTCTTACATGTCTATCAACTTTTGTTGGCATTTATATGTCCAGGGGAGAGAATGAAAGGACTTTTCCCCTTAATTGTGTTTACTTTTATACAATTTGTACTTTGTCCTTCTCTGAATTACTCTTTTACAATTCCCAATCGTTTGAATATGTACACCCAAAATTTAATGGATCCACTTTCCCCCTTTTTTCACTTGCACACTCAAAATCTTTGGTCAGGGAAGATAGGGGAGGTCTCGTCTTTGGTGAAATATTTTGGGAGGCCATAATTTACAAGAATACCTTGCACACTTGTACAACCAAGGGAAAGGTAGAGAGAGAGAGACAAAAGGGAAACGGAGGAAAAACAAAGTAGTGGGATTTTGGGACTAGGCAAGTGAATCTAGAGAGGGCTCATATATGGACATGATAGTTATTGCAAGTTATTTGGAATCACAGCTAAGGGCCTAACATGCATGTAGTCATTTAGTATAAACTATATGACAAAAAAAGTAGGAACAAAAGTAATGCAAGGCAATGGGAGTGGGAATGGGATGGAACATAAACTATCTCTGTCTATTGAGTCGATGGTATTGTTACTTGAGATGAAGTCAGTGGAGGGAAACGGGGCAGGCAAGTTGGAAATATTTTCTCTCCCTCTTTCTCTCTCTCTCTCTCTTGGAAAACACACAAAATGACAAAACTCGGGGAGTAGTTCTTTAGTCTGACAAAAATAAAGTAAAGAACATCCCCATGCACATCCTCCTCAGAGTCCACAAGTATAATAATGTACTTTTCCCTAAGCTATGCCGATAAATGTTATACCACTCTCTCTATATAACCAGCCCGGCTATACAAGTTGATGTATTTTCATTTCATTTTCTTGTTCTCTTCTCCTCAAATTGCACTTGTGAGTCTTATATTTTACCATCCACGAGTTTTACTACTGACTTGAACTTGAGTGACTGCAACTTGCAGTTACGGCCTATAGACGACAATGTCAACGACAAAAGGGGGGAGAACCTAAAACTCTTTGTCACTCTGTACACACACACACACGCACAATACATTTTGGACGAGAGTATATTGAATCTCACTAAATTTTACCGACCTAAATGATGCGTTTACTTACGCTTCCGATTACCAGTCAAATATCTGAGACTCTCTCTCTCTCTTGCCTTTATCTTGTTCATGGATTGTAATGGGAATTATATGTAGAAATATTCTGCCTTTTCTTGTTGTTCTTTCGGGCGTTCCTTCCCCTCACGTGACATTGATCCATTAATATTTCAACAGTTTTTAGATCAAGTCTCCCATTCTAATTACGGCCTCAATTCTCTGCCCTTCTTCCGCTCAAATTTCAATTTCGAGAAGTCTCAAAATATTTTCTATGGGTCTTATTCTATTCATGCAATGGATGACTTAACAGTCTCCCCCTCTCCCCCTGTTCCTCATTTTTCAAAAAAAAATGAAGAGCCACCAAGAATAAAGTCATTTGTCAACTTGATAATTATCCAGAGTGACAGAGCCAAGTGTGAAAAGTCACATGGAGGGAATTTGGAATTTGAGCATCTTTTTTTTTGTTTTCCTGGACAATCCAAATGACAAATATTGGAATTAGATTAGTCTCTTATTATTAATTCTCTCTCTTTTATACGAGACTTGAGATAAAAGACGGGATGAATTATTAGTCATTAGTTTACATTCTCCAAAATTCATTGGGTGGATTAGTGGGTCCACTCCAGTTCCACAGAGACAAGTCAATAGAAATTAATCTTTTATCTAGACAAACCATTCAGTTACCTCTCATTACAGTTTTCCCAAATCCAACTCAAAAAAAAATAATTTGGACTTGACATTAAAGAGAATATTCAAGAAAAAATTTTCCAAGGGGAAAGTTTGCAGCTGTGCAAAGTATGAAAAATATTTGTGTATGAAGTGTGGAAACTCAAACAAGACATAAGAGAAAAAAAACATAAAGAGGAAAATATAAATGAATCGATTTCCTATCCCCAATGTCGATCTTTCCGTACTCAGTTTGTAGTTTGTATTTTCTCTCTCCCCTCAAGTGAACCAGGAAAAAAAACTCAATGGCAAACAAAAAAGAAAACCTCCCTCGACTAATGTGTCTTGCGGGGAAGAGACAAGACAGAGAGAGAGGAAGTGGACGTCCTTTTTGTGTGTGTGTCTACTAGATAATCTTGGCATGTAGAGTATATGCTCTTGTATAATGTCATGTAAGAAATTGCGTGTATGTCGAATAACCCACCGTTTTACTCTCCGTCTCTCTCTCTCTGTTTCACTCGTGCCCACTTTTCTTTTGAAGGAGGAGGGGACTGAGACACTTTCTTTGTAGATTGGTCATCGCCTTTCATTTAATAATGTTAATGTATGTACGCATCTCCCTCTCTAATGCCCACCAATCCATTATTTGTTTGTTGGACCAAGAGCACAATTACTCTATTCAAAAAAGTCTCTCTCCACTTCGGCCATCAAGAGCCGAAAAACAATGACAAGAGGATCAATTCCATTTCCTTTTTTTTGACGGGAAGAACAAAGACCCATGCAATATTTTTTAGGTGCACTTGTCCATCGAGTCATTTTGATGGCATTGTAGGGTGGCCAACTAAAAAAAGAATTCTTGACTTTAACACTTTTGGTATGTCTCTCTAAGCTGGATTGTGTATCCACCCCCATCCACATAGAGACACACACTTAATTAACTGGAAGGCTTAGCTTTGAGCCTTTTCTGCCTTCATGGGGAAGGCTCAAGGGAATTGTTTGGGTGTTGGTAATTTTGCAATTAGCTAAAGGTCTTCTATCTTCCCTTGTCTGTGTGTCCTCCACCATTTTTTCTCTTGTCTCTTTACAAAAGAATGAACGGAGGGAGCGTTTGTCCATGTGATTTTGCCAGAAAAAAAATCTCTCACTGGATTAATCTTTGAGCCAGAGACAGAGAGAGAGAGGCAAGTTAGTGGCTTTTGTATTGCAATGAAGTGAAAGTTTGTTGGCTCTTTTTCTTTTGGATACAATGAAAGAAATTACATTTGAAATTCTCAGTATAAAAAAAATCTTTTTTTTGGCTCAACTGCAAATCACAATGCTTGAGGGATTCAATTTCCTTTTTTGTCCACTGGTCTCTCATTTCCCTTCCTTGCTATTTCCATGGGAGAGAAACATGCAATAGAGATTGGTCAGGATAAAAAAAATTGGGCATAAATTAACCCAAATCTGTAATTTTGTGTTATGTACATAATTTTGAGAAAAGGAATAAAGACTTTTTCTATGTTTGTACAAATGGAGGAGATGGGAGTGGAGTTGGGAAAATGAAAAGAGAGGAAATAAATCATTTTCAAATTAAGCACCACTCCAGTCACTATGGGTCATGTCATTCTTATCGTCATCTCAAAAACGTCAGCTCAATCAAATTCACATTATTTACCAAACTAAAAATTAATAATCACTTTCCCTCCACTTGCACTCAACTCTACACAAAAAAAAACCAGTCAAGACACGATAAGGCACCCCCTTTCATACAAATCATCATCCACACATGAAATTCTAAAATATTTCCACATCTCTCTCCAATGATATTTTTCATGAGGAATTTTTTCCTTCATTTCTTTGGTGATGTGCGGATGAATAAATTCATTTGTGTCCCCATTAAATTAGTTTTCCTTTTGGTGAGAAAAATGAGTAGAAAATATCCACCAAAAATTAGATTTTTAATCCTTCTCTCTCTGATATACGAGAAGACGAAGGAGGGGGGGGGGATAGCCACATGAAAGCTCACGACCGGGGTTGACTGACTGATCGTGTTCCTGACAAGATAATAATCACTCATAGAACCAAAGTTTGTTATCTGTACGTTGGCAGCGTGGGGGTTTACCACGCTATAACCGAATAATCCGAAACTTGACGAGACATTCATGCTCTCCATGGCATGACTGGAGAGAGAGGGGGAGGAGGGGGGTGAGTTAGCCAGTTGTCCGTCAACAATCGGAGAATTGCACATGACTACACACAACCATGTACCAGTCAGAGAGTCAACCCCTCGTTGTTATTTGAGACCCAAAGTACCAATACTGTGGTGTTGTGTGATACAACTTTCCTCCAAAAAAATATTTCTTGTTCCAAAATACATGGAGAGGGGTGGGGGGGGGGGGACAAGAACAAATGAGTTTCTAATTCGCTAGCGAAGCGAGAGGAAAACCGAATGAATGGTTAATTTTCATGTCGAATTGTCAACGTTGACTGTTGGAGAATTGGAATGAATTTTGAGGGTTCATAGAAAAGTGGAGAAAATTGTACTAAAGAGTCCTCCTAAATTTTACACTTGCACCAAACAAAAGGGACATTAGAGTCTTGGGGTTTCTTTCGTCATCATGAAGTTGGAAAGTCGAGTCTCCAAATTGGTGGAGAAAAACCCGGGGATTATGAGAGAGAGAGTAATATACAATGGAATGACAGAAGCATGAGGATACGTAAATAAAGAGGGGGAACGAATCTCCCGGTTGATTGTATGTAGAATGTAATGGGCTGTACTCGGTTTTTTATAAGTTAGACGTTGTCTATCTACCAGCAAAAAAAAAGTTTTGATTTGCATACGCATTTTTCAAGGGCTTCTCTCTGGCTGACGGACGGGGGAGACGGGGGATGAGAAAATGAAAATAGAGTTGAATGAAGGGTAACGGAGAGAAGAAGTTGTGAAATCCAATGTGATTTTAATGGAGTTTTTGAGGGAGTCTCACAGTCTTCCCTTGTAAAAGGTTACAGTCAACATGGTGTTATGTATGACACATTGGGCTTCCCCCTTGATTTTCACTCTCCACTTGAGGGTTTCCCTCATGGACAGTCTATGGCGGAATGGTGCTGTAAGTTTCATTTGCATTTTAATCGAGGAAAAAATCTAATCAACAGAGGCTTCACTCACCATTCATTCCAATTTAGAGGCCTTTGTGACTCAAAAGTGGAGATGAACAAAGAGCACAAAAAGTTAAATAAGACGAATACCTGAGGTGAGAGAGAGAGACAACTAAAATGTACAAAAGTTTCATTAAATTTAGTCACAGGATTCAAAAAAGAAAAAGAATTTTTTCCTGCCTTAAATTGTCACTTTCTTTATTAAAGAAATTTTTACAAAACAATTTTTTTGTTACCAAAAGTTTTTCATTTTATAGCCCTGTTGCATGCCCTCAATTGAATTTTAAGAATTTAATCGGTTTGATTTCCTCTCTGCTTTAAAAAAATTGTTTTTTTTCGTTGTAATCCCAATCAAAATTTTGTGATGGAAAATTATTGACTGAGAGTGTGTCTGTCAAGCTAAGAGAGAGAGAATCTGTGCCTAAATCCGTCGTATGGCTCAAAACTTGAGTCACAAATATGGAACATAAAAGGCCGTGTTGATTGTAAAAGTGGAAAAAAAATAAAAAGCACTTAGTCTCCTTTTGTGCCCATACTCGAGTGGTAGTGAAGGAGAGGGGAAAGGGGGATGAAGTTTTTTGAAGAAGATGAAGAAAAAAAGAGGGGAAGAGTAAAAAATCCAAAAATTTAATTTTCATTTTTCTTTTGTGGATTTGAATTGTAGTATGGACGCCACGAGATTTCATGCCCAAGCGTCATAAAGGCAATGGAAAGAATAAAGAACTTTTGTCAGACACCATTGACGACTATGATTACGACGAGGAGGAAGAAGAAGAAGAGGAAGGAGGTGGAGGAGACGAGGAGGAAGATGAAGAGGATGATCATCCCACTGTCGTCAATGGAAATACAAGAGGAGGAATAGACTCCCTTCTACCGGAAATCCCCAATAATTTCAACAACAATAATAATCGTCGAATTGGTCCTGGTGAGAATGACAAAATTTCAAGTATCCCAACTCAAACGCCTCATCATCATCATATTCATCTCAACGAGTAAGACTTTTAACCAATTTTAACATCCTTTAAAATAAATGACAGCACAGAGAGAGAGAGAGAGAAAGTCGTTGAGAGAAATCTTTTTGATTGTTCCATTCAACCAGTCGAGTAATGGAGGGAAGGTGAGGCCATGTTGAAATGTTTCTTTTTTTTCGATAAGAGAAATGATTCCTGCCTCCTTCCCAGACTCCTCATGACAAGATAATAAATTTCATTCACTTGCTAAATTTATTTATCGCACTCTCTCTCTCCAGTAAATATTGCATTTCGTTAAATTCAGTGTCTTGTCATGTCGGCGCAAAAAAAAGCAAGAGGGTTTTTCTTCTTTTGGCCGCCCTCCTTTTTTCCCCTTTCTTAGAATGATTCCCTGGTTCAATTTCAGTTGGATCTTCTTTTTTTTTTCTCCCTTTATAATACAAGCCTATTTCTTCAAGTTTTTTTTATAGAATCCTCAATTCTCTCTCTCTCTTTGTTTGTATGTACATGCCATGGAGTGTGAGGGGAGGGGGAGGGGGTTGTGAAAATCTATTCTTCCTTGTCATTTTTTACATACCCGAAATTTCCGTTCTACTATTATCTATAAAGTAGCCGGGTTTTTTTTCTCGATGATTTCGTGAACATTAGGAAGATACAAAATGCAATGCGTTTCGGAACTTGTCTACTCTCCCTCCTTCTCCTCATAAATCATTTTTCCTCTTCTTCTATCGACTACAATTTCATACTCATAGAGCAAAACCAACCCTCCTTGTTTTTTTTCTCCTTTCGTATCTTTTACTACAGAAAAAAAAGTTTTCTTTTTTTTTGAGAATGATATTTTATGCAATGAAGACTCAACTGAATAAATTTTTGCATTTAAGATGAATCCACTTTTTCTTGTGTGTTGAGGTTAATTTAATAATTTTTTATCTTGTCTCATTTTCAAAATGATAAATTAAATGTTTGATTGGAGTTTTTTGATGTAGAAAATATTTATGATGGGATTTTTGTTCTTTTGTAGGACGATGGATCGAGATCTATCTCGATCCAAGGGAGAAGATAATGACAAAGAAAATGAAAAGAAAGTGTCCGAATCGGAGGTGGGGACTCCAAGTGGGACTAATAATAGTAATCCAATCCCCGAGGCCACATTTTTCCTTCGTTTCATCAAAAAATTGACAAATATAACAAGAGACGCTGGAGGAAATGTTCGGCTTCGATGTGAAGCTGAAGGAAATCCAACACCCAAAAGAATAAATTGGCTTAAAAATAGTTTGGAAATTAAATCATCACGAAATCCAAGGATAAAAATTCGTAAATATGAAAACAAGTAAGTTTTCTTTTTGGACTAAATAAAATTTCACATTTTAATTAATTTCCTTTAATATGAAAAAGCTTGTCACAAAATGTTTGACAATAAAAAAAGGAAAAAAAGTTTAATTTAGTTTCATTGAAAGAAATTGATTTTAATTTTTAGAAACTCTGGAGCAAAGTCAAAATCAAAGGGATTTGGACGACTGGGTTCTCAATTAAGGATTACAAATCTTGAAGTTCTTGACAAAGGTTTCTATTCTTGTCAAGTCTCAAATCGTCGTGAAACTCTCGAGTCTCAAGGTGTTCTGGATGTTAGACACGACGCAGGTAAAATTTCCAGTCTCTCATTCACAAAACTCCATACCTCCTTACACTTTATTAATTAGTCTGGTTAAAGTTTCTTAATTAGGGCTTGTTGGTTTTCAAATGTTATTTCATTCCAACTCTCTATATCTCTAGTCCTAGCCATACTACTCCCTATGTAATTATAGTTAATTATATTCCTGTATGAACATTTTATTAAGTGACATTCAACTTGATTAAACTCAACACATTTACTGTAGTCAAGTCTTGAGAAAAAAAATCTATGAGGAAGATGCAAAGGAGGGGATGGCCCTATAGAGGGATTTGCATATCACAAGATTTTGACCTTTTGAATATAATCTGGAGATACAGATAGAATGGAGGATATTTAGGAGATGAGATACTGAGGACAGTCGCATTGGAGAGGGAGGGGGAGCAGAGATAGAGAGACACCTCAGTTGAGTAATAAGTTTAGTTTGAGAGTTTTAATCAAAAGGTAATTAATTATATTGATTACCGGTCTTGGTAAAAGAGAAGCAATAATGATGAGCCCATAGCCCTTCATTTTCATTTTCCCCAATTCCTAAAAACTTGTAGAGGTTGCCTTTTGCACTCCGGAGGCAAAAGGAGCGGCTTGTCTCAATCTTTTTTGCCTCCCTTTTCCCAAAAAAGTGTTTGGGACTAGACTTTGAGAGTTGGACAAATTTTCCTCATCTAACTCCATTTATAAGCTATACATATTTACAAATTTCATTCTGACTTGTAAGCAACTCTCTCACTGTACAAATTATGAATCCCCCCCAGTTTTATTCCTATTGCCACTTTTATAGGGGGAATTGAGATGTTATTATTATTCGCTTGGTTTCCTCCACACACACAAACTTACAAGGAGCTTCAAGTCCACTGATCAGTTTTCTACTTTGATTTTCCCTTTTTCCTATAAAAACATCTCCAACCACCAAAAAGTGCCAATAGAGAGAGAGTGTGTGACTCTCCCTATAAAATTTATATAAAATTTCCCATATTCCAAAGAGCCCTTTGAACTGGATACAATCAACTATGGAATATTTTCAAGAGCTCTCAAATATTATTATTGGCTCTTTCATTCTCTTCTCTTGGTTAACTCACACTCTCTCTCTTGTCTACTCCAAAGTCCTTTTCCCCTCAACTTGAACTTTTCCACAATTTTGGCTACTAAATTTTGATTCCAATTTCTATAAATTTACATTTCAGTTTGACGCTCTACTCTTGAGAGAGAGAGAGAGAGGGCCAACTTATGTTTTATTGCTTAACAAGCGTCTCTCGTGTTGGAGGGCATGGCAAATTATGTTTTTCTCTTTATAGACGTCTACCACTTGTATTTAAGCCTCTCTGTCTCTCTTATGGTCGTACACATAAATCTTGAGGGAGATATTGAAAATGGTCCAAAAACCAGCAACTTTTTTTTGTCTTCCTCCAACTCTCTTAGTCCATTCGATTCAATTTAATTGAATTTAGATGAGAAAATTTACAAAAGTCCCATGAATAAAATGAGAGACATGGAGACGAGCCAAAAATTACATTTGAGAGAATATTTTTGGACTCATAAATAATATTTTTTGGATGAGTTAAGAAATCACCCAAAAAATGAAAAAGGGGGTCAAATTCAAATGAACTCAGTTGACAGTTGATTGTATACATGACAATTGACAAAAAAAAAGTTTTTTCAAAATTAAATTATCATACCAATTCCTCTAAAACTTTTTTTATTTGAGTTTTTCAACACAAAAAATTCTTTTTTACTTGGAAAACTTGTAAAGAAGAATGAAAAAGTTGAAACTAATCAAAATCTTTCATTTTTGTTAATTGTCCAAACTTTTTCTCTCTCTCTTGTATTTTCAACTTGACGAGAATAATTCTCTCTCTCTCTTTTTTTTTCATTTAATATTTGAAAGAAAGACAATCTTGTTGAAAGTGGGAATTGCCTAAACATGAGGCCATGTAATTAATCTCCGCCATATCTTTTCCACAAATTGAAACACTGACAGTTTCATTCTTCTCAAACAAGAGGCAACACAATTTTTCTAAAGGGGGGAGTACACCTGTTCATCGGTACACGAGAGAGAGAATTTTTTTCCCCATTGTTTTTGCCTCTCTTATTTACCGACCCATTCAACTAAAATGAATTAAGTCTCTTTATTAAATCTCATCTCGTGGACACTGTCTTAATGGGAAGGGATGGAAGCGTGAGTAACTTATTTACTTATTTGATCCATGTTTAAATTGACGAGTGATTCTTTGTCAGAGAGATGGATTCCTAAATCCACAGGCCTGTTTTGGTTGGTGAGGTGAGGTACGAGACGAAATTATTGATCTCTCCTCACTTGTGGGGGGAGAGTGGGAGAGTCCAGGATGAGATGAGACGTGAAGGCTCATCACGAAAAAAAAACCTTTGGAATGGAGTGCAATTCAATCCTGTAACTCTCTCTTGTTAATACATTTAGTCTCTGTCTACTGCTTTAATGTTCTGGCAGCTTGACAGTTGCTTCATGACGACTCTCCTCTCTATTGTACTGCACAAAATGTACAAAGAGAGAGAGAGAGAGAGACGAGCTGGCAGTGTTTCCCATAAAATGTGAAATATCCACGTCCAAACAATGTATCCCTATAATGAGTAAAAGTCTTGGCTACGTACTACACACACACAAGAGTTTATACAGCCAGAAAAAACAGCTTGCTCATATTTTCTTTATCCCTCTCCCATTTTCCCATTTTCTTTTTTTACTTTTACTTTTTCTCTCTGTCTCTACCTTTCACTCGTTGAACAAGGACAATTAAGTTGTAGAAAGAAGCAGAAAATTCTCCTTTTTCTTGTCTTGAACCAATAAACTCTCTTATGCTAATGGCAGCATTTTTTTAACAACTTTTTCTTTTTTTTACTACAGATGCTCCTTGTTGTTTCACGTGCTCCTTGTTTTTTTTATTATGAGTCACAGCACAAAAGAATTTGCAGACTGGAAGGTCACCCTAATTATTATTCAAAAGAAATTGTCTTGCAATTTCAATAAATTTTGTTTGTCTCTCTCTCCAGTCTGTAGTTACAAAGACTGCATGCATAATTGCAATTAAAAAGAGTTGAGACTTTTTTGAGAGTAAGAAGACAGTAGAAAAGGCCCTGGAGGAATAATTTGCATGAGTAAAGCCTGTCTTTGGATGAAGCAAATAAGAGAGAGAGAATTTTTGGATTGTCTCGAGTATAGACAATGGATGAGAGTAATAAAGGGAAGAATATATTCTAAATACCCGGAAGCACCAAGGAACAAGATGATGGTGCGGAGGAGGAGGAGGGAGAAATCGGATTATTGCAAGGGCATTATAAATATGAACGTATCGTTATACATCTTTCTTTTTATGGGATACTGTCCCGAATTTATTTTTTGTTGGAACAAATATCTTGTTACAATGTTCAACGAGTTTTGGAGAAAAAGCGATTATTTAATGGGATCGATTCAAGTGTGTTCTCCGTCTCCCAGAATTTTATTTCATCGGCTCTCCTTTCTCTAAACAAAATTTAATTTCCCCTCTCTCTCCTGTATTTTGAGCAGGTTTCCACACAAAAAAAACTACCGTAAATATTATACTAGCCCCAGGCACTAGGCTGTAGACTGTAGAGAAAAAAAATACATTTTGCTAAAAATAAAATAGGCCGGACTCAATTGGGAGATTTACAGGAGATAACCTTTAATCCGACTTGATAACGATTTCCAATTTGATTATACGAGAGAGATGATTGTTGAGATATATTTGAGGATGAAAAGGTATAAAAAAATGCATTGAGAAAAGGAAAAAGAGGAAAAGTTGAGCGATTACAGGAGACACTCTCACTCTGTGGACTGAAAGAGAGAGAGAGAGGGGCAAGTGGGAGAATGCATTTGAAAAAATGGGAAGGGAGTTGTGAGGTAATACCCGGAATTATCACTTCCGATAGAACGGATAAAGATTATGAGAGGTTGGAGCTGGAGGGCTAAAGATTGAATGTGATGGGATGTGAAGGTTTGGAAGTTGGATATCATCATCATCATCTTGCTTGATCATACAAGGAAAGATTGTCGAGTCTGGAGGAGAAGGAAAAGGTTGTGGGGAAGGTTGGGAAAGGCTAATTAATTCTTGTGTGTTGGTCGACAGTTTGACACGACGCCCTAGGGACCCCCACATAGATTTCCTCTCTCTCTCTCTTGCCTTATGCATTTCCAAGTTAATGATAATAATGTGCCCTAATAGGATCCACACACAGAGTCAGTTGGAAAGAACTTGTTCAAAAGGAAAACTTAACAGGAATCCAATGTACGAGAGAGAGAGAGGGTCTGGATGACATTTTATATATCGAATATCGTAATTACATATCATAAGTGAGGTCCTATGGTGTATAATACATGTATAGATATTGTGTTTGAACAAAAACACATGTCATGTTCGGAACCACTTGTCACATCCACCATGACTGTAGTGTAGACGGGGTTAAAATTTTTTGGTGGAGAGATGGATAAAAGTCAATATTAGAGAGAGAGAACGACAGTCAGCATGTTTTTCTCTTTTTTTCTCTTTGGACTCTGCCGATTTCTATTGTTGTGAACATTGTATGCCAAAAAACGGATCAATAATCGCTCAGTCTCGCACACTTTTTCACACCAAGTTCCTTTGACTTGGGAACTCACACTCTCCCTCCCCATTCTCCATTCTTCAACTCACGTCCCTCTTCCTCTTGTTGTAGTACAAAGAGTCAAAGCTCAAGTGTTCAATTATTACTCCAACAGTTTTCTCTTTGACGATAACGACTGAATTTCCAATCTCTCTCTCTTTCTCTCTCTTTAGCAGTTGAAACACAAAATTTAAAACTATTTTCCATTATCAAACTGGTCAATGGTCACAGATGACAAAAATTCATCGTTAAATTTAATCACTTTGATGATGACTTTCAATTGGTTTCATGTCTTGACTGTTTTTCTTTCATTTAAACATTTTTTATTTGATGTGGTTCACTCCCAACGAGTCAAATTTTAATGGGGAATTGGCAATGTCTAGTTCATAGTTTGAAAAGTTGTAAAGATTTATTTACAAAATTAAATAAAATACAAAAACAAGTCTAGTTTTATTTAAATTGTTTCAAAACTAAAAAAAGTCTATTTTTTAGTACCTATCTAAAAAATAAGGTCACTTGGCATGACGGTAGGTCATATAAAGTAATGGATGATGGGAACTCATACTATTTTTTTATTTTGACGACTTTTTCCGCTTGTAAAGTACACTTTTTATTTAGTTAAAATGATTTTACGCTTAATGTGAGCTACCGGAAATTACACTTAAAATTTAACAATTCTCATTTGACACAAGAGATAAATAAAAAATTCTTTGCAAGTGTGTTACGAGTCCACAACAAGGTATAATTTCAAATTAAACTAAAATTCTTCTCTTACAAAACCCTTCAAAATACATTTTACTTTCATGTCCCACTACTGAATACTTTAATGTCGTTGGACCATTTCAAGGGGGGGAGTGTCAATATTATGGATATTGTTCAATTCTCTTAAAAGGTTGATGGATATTGAATGTCATGAGAGAAGAAAGAAAACATTTTAAAAAGAAACTCAAAAAAGAGGGGGGGGAGAGGGGGGATCACATTATGAGAGACTGGAGAGTGAAGGTGAGTGTATTTGAGTAATAAAATGGGAGCACTCAACCCACAGCTCACCTTTATGCCAACATTAAAGGGAAGGTTTTGTAAATGAAACTGGAGCTGGAGTGCATTAATGTAAATCCGGATGCTTACATTAATGGAGTAACAAATGAAAAAGAAGGGTTAAGCCCATACATTTGATAGGTAATACTCTCCTTACTGTGTACATAGAGAGAGAAAAGAGTAAAAAGTGACTGAAAAAGGGGATCTCCCTGTAGAAACACATGGGGAGAAAATATAAGGACAAGGACGGATGGATCAAGGCATGTTGGAGCAACTAAAGGCCGTTCAATCGACTGTTACTAACGAGTTTGTGTTTTTGAAAATTAATTGAGCGTTCAGCTTAGCTCACAATCACTCTACTGTGTACACTGTACACACAAGAAGGCAACAGGAAGCCTTTAACATGGAGCTGGGTTCCTCGAGTACAGAAAGAGTCAAGTGAACGAGTAAGGAAGTGAAGCTTAAGAAGAACAAAACAAAAAAAATAATCTACGGGGTGGAAGGAGGCTACCCAAAGAGTTGTCTTTTATTCCAACCCTCAATTCATGAATAGACATAAGCTACATACAATTTAATTCAATATGCAACTCTCTAAATGATCAGGGCCATGGTGACAACTCAACGTTCAAGTACATCTCCAATCCAACTGTCTCTTAAGTGTAATCTATGTACCAAAAAAAGAGGAGGGTTACAACAAGAAATAACTATCCTTGGTTAATGTCCAACTTAATTGTGCGTACTCAACCTGTTTTGTATAAATGGTGTCCTTTTTTTGGCTTGTAATCTCTAAACTTTTTTTTTCAATTCCTCCACTCCACTTTCAGACTATTTATTATAGTTGAAACTTTAATTTTTTTATCATAATATTATCATCTCTGGGGTTACACAGAATTTTCCCCCTTCCTCCATCTTCTGCTTGTGTATCAGTCAAACTCTTCCTCTCTCCCCTTCAGTTTTAGTCAACTGGTAATAAAAGCTTAGGACTATAACATGTACTCAAATTGTTATGACCTATGGGGTCAACTGTGAGGTTTATATGCCTTGCATGGCTGAACATTCATGACTGTAAAAAAATTCTTTTTTTTCTGTCCACAATCATAGACAGACTAAAGTCATAAGTGTGGAGATGTGGATAAATCGAGGCCACCATTTATTTTTTTTGTTGTCTTTTCTGTAGTCTTTCATTTGTACAGCTCTACGGGGGAAGCACTAGAGCACGACCAGAGAGAAAGCATTTTGAATAAACAAAAAATTTGTAAGACTCAAAAGAAGGGGAACGTGGGAATTTTTTGAAATAATATTTAGAGATGAAATAAATTGACAAAAAAATAATTGATTTGTTGTCTCTAATAATTATTGACTTTAAGTGTAACGTCAATTGACAATGACAAAAGGGAAGGTTGAGGAGGACTGAAAATAAATTGTGGAGAAAAGTTGAGAAATTACATTGCCTTTTCAATTAGATTGGTGGTCTGTAGAAAAAGTCAGAGTTGATGATGTGACTTGAGAATAATAGGAAGGGATGGATGAGTTTTGTATTTTTGTCCATGTTTTCTCTTCTTCTCTCTTCCTGTCGGATTTTGGAGAAACTGGGCAAGTGGAATTAATCTGTTGGCTTTATCTTTGGCTTGAGTTTCCAACTCTCTCTCAGTGGAAATTTATATAAAATAAATAGAATAGGAGAGACCGAAGACTTGCAAGTTTTCCTTGGTTTTTGGTAGCCTTCCTCGTTACCGATTTCCCAAGTTAGACATTTCCCCTTTGAAAGTTTTCAAACTGTGTTGATGGATTCATTGAGGGAGAAAAAGGCAAGTGGTGGAATGTACCCCCAAAAAAGCTCAAAGTTCGAAGCCAAAGCTAAGACGGGAGTCTCTGTGCATTTACTTGTCAGTTTCTTTACTCTTTTTCCTGGAGAGTCCTATCTCTGTACTTAACTCTGTGTAGTGATGTACCTAATGGGAAGATGAAGAGTAGGGATTCATATCCATGTCATGAGAGAAGAGTACCACCACTACCCTCCTCTCTTTCTCAAAGGGAGTGACTTGGTCTCATGGTAAAAGAGACTGAGTTGGAAAGGTCAGACAATATGTTGCCAAAAGGATTTGAATTACAAATCGGTTTCTTGTGAGGCGGGAGGAATCGGGAGAAATTTTCTTGTTCGGTTTGTACTCTTCAAACTGTATTTACTTTAGTTTCCTTCCTCTTCTCATACTCAAAACCCCCACGTCCCCCCTCTCTCTCCCCATCATGTCATGAACACACATTCCCCGATTCCTTCTTATTCGCTAACAGTTTGTTAAAGGAATTCAAATTCTTGCATAGTGCATATGTCGTAGCTCAGAAGCACGGGTAGCTCACAGTCCTCTGAGCCAGCTCAGAGTAACCAATCATTGTGAGCTAGCTCAGAGTAGGAGTGCAGAGTCCCTTAGTGCTCTACGCTAGTTCCAAGTACCAATGTACTTTTTGTAATGAGATGCAGTGTAAGCTA
>JAQIVZ010001656.1:0-29315 GCA_034700945.1 Arrhopalites spinosus
TCATTTGTCCTTACGATCAAATGGGGACGATCAATCGTCGTACGATCAAATGTCTTACGATCAAACGTCGGGTCACCGCTGCATAGGGACAATTGAGAAAGGGGCATTTGTGGGGTTTGAGTCCACTGTGCATCTTCATGTGCCTCTTGAGATTACCATTTTTTATCGCTTTATAAGGACAGAGGGTACATTTGAAGGGTTTGTTGGTCGAGTGAACATTTTCTACAGGTTTCTTGACAGTACCCCTGCGTTTAGTTTCGAAGGGACAATGGGGACACTTGAAGAACTTGCCATCATCCGTGTCAATTATTGGAATGAAAGAAACGACAGAATTTTCAGAGATGGGCGACATTGTCTGTAGGGAAGACGAATTAGAAACATTTTGAGAGTAGTAAAAAGTACTAGGAAACAAATTCCTCTATCTGTACATCTTCATACCATTAATTAATTTATTAAATTAACAAAAGTCTTTCAAAAAACATTTAAGTGATTGCTCGACTGGGAGACAAGCAAGCTCTTGTTCAGGAAATAAAATGTATTTGAGGGTTTATCTTGGGACTTTTACGGGACAGATGATTATTTTTATCTCTCCCTTGCTTTCAATGAGAGCATTTCACTCATATTTGTGACTTTACTCCGCAGACTTAAAACTACTTGGTTTTGTTTTCAGCAGTTATAAGAGATTAAAGTCTTATGATAAGACTCGTGAAAAAATGACCCTTGACCTTTCAAAAATATTTTTTTTCTGCAAGTTTAAGTGTCGTTATATGGACATTTGTCATTTTGTTATAAAAATAGTCCACACAATAGATTTTTCTAATTTTCTATTCACACTCTCATTCCATTTATTTTAAATGTAAAACACACTAATTCTAAATCTACGTTCTGTTTTAGGCGCTCCATTTTCAAAACAGAAACTCAATTCTTGTGTGGTGTTCAACTCCCACAATTAAATGTATGGTCAAAAATTAATAAAGTGATTTAAATGATATGAAAAAAATGAGCTCCATTTAAAAAATCAAATTGTTTCAGTCAAAACAAAATTGGACACTGTCCCTCCATTTTTTCAAGTCCTTTAAGTCATGAATAATTATTATGTAAATTTCTTTTGTAAAAAAAGTCCAATAAATTACAAGTGAACCTCGAGTTTTCTTGCGAACGAATGAAAAAAAGTGAATGAAATAGACAAGCTAGTCCACGACAATAAATTTTGAATTTATTTCTTGTACGTGAGAAAACTATAAAAGTGAGGGAGGGGGGACAAAATTAAATTAAGTTAAATACCTTACATTAAAATGGTATTTACATTTGAGAGAGGAACCATTGTTGAAATCGAACTGTTGACTCGTCATTGTTGACTCCATGTATCGAATGACTAAAATACGACACGCTTAGCCTGAGTATCCACCGCTAGCACCGCCAGAGTACCCGCCGGAAGATTGTTGTTGGGGAGCTGAGTATCCACCGGATGACCGTTGTTGTTGAGGAGCTGAGTACCCACCGGAAGATTGTTGTTGAGCTGGAGCAGAATACCCGCCTGAACTGGCTCCGCCTGAATAACCTCCTGAGGATCTTTGTTGTTGAGCTGGGGCAGAATACCCGCCGGAAGATTGTTGGGCGGGAGCTGAGTATCCACCGGATGACCGTTGTTGTTGAGCTGGAGCAGAATACCCGCCTGACTGTTGTTGAGGAGCTGAGTATCCGCCTGAAGACCGTTGTTGTTGAGGAGCTGAATACCCGCCTGAAGACTGTTGTTGAGGAGCTGAATACCCACCGGATGACCGTTGTTGTTGAGCGGGTGCAGAATACCCGCCTGAGCTAGCTCCGCCGGAATACCCGCCTGAAGACCGTTGTTGTTGAGGAGCTGAATAACCGCCTGACTGTTGTTGAGGAGCTGAGTATCCACCGGAAGACCGTTGTTGTTGAGCTGGGGCTGAATACCCGCCTGATGATTGTCCACCGGAATATCCGCCGGAACTGCCACCGCCGCTATATCCTATTTTGTCAAAAAAAAAACAAAATGAAAAACTGTTCCAAAATCCATCAAAATTTAGAAAAATACCTCCGGAACCACCCGAATTTCTGGAAGGAGCTCCATAATTACTTGGGGGTTCTCCATAAGTCAAAGTCACTGCCACAGCAAGGCAGACAATCAAAAGCTAAAAAATAAATAATTTAAAAATAAATATTTATATTCAAAAATAAATTTTAAAAATTTTCAATTATTTTTCCTCACCATACGAGCCATGATTAAAAATTAAAGTTTTTTTTTCAAAAAGGAAGGAGATGTGTTGTAGTAGAGATGAACTCGTTGGTTGAACTGTACAGATGAGACAGTCTGGCGTTGCTTTTATACCTCAGAAAGACCATCGAAGTCTCTGTGATGGTCAACAAGAAGTTTTAATCTTTAATTTAAATGGCCAAAAGTGCAATTCCCTTTTGTATCATCCTCTTGACTAAAAAAAAAGATGCAAAAAAATACTTTTGTTCAATTCAAGATCAAAAAAATTGAACAATCAAAATCCTCCCCAATAAAATTATACTAATAATACTGTACATTTTGTACAGGTGTGTAAATATAGCACACATTTTTTTTTTCAAGGAACTTTATTTGGTGACTATTATGATACAAGATTTTTTCAATGTCCCCACAAAAATTATCTTTTGTGGTTTTCTACATGTAAGACGCGGATTACCTTTAATTTTTGGCATTTGTCATACAATCACAATTTCAATTCAACATCCAAGATCATCCAACAACATAAAAATTTTGCAGAGGTATAAAGCGACTACATGTGCGAGATTGTTTTTTTTATTTGTACACACGTGATAGTGCAGGCTCTCTGTGTGTTGACTTTAGGCTTTGAAAAATAAATTGAATTGAGAGAGGATAATGGCAAATAATTATGTCAGCAGAATGACAAGACGAGGAAGTCCCTTGGCCCCGTTGCAACGTCTCTCTCTCTTGGTTAGGGGCCCCCTCTCACTCTATGGGAGATGCTTCAAGTTTATGATCTTGTTGAATGAGATGACAACGGACGTAATTGCAGTTTAACCAACTCCCCCCTTCTCTCTCTCTCTCTCTCTTGTTAAATAACAAGCCCTCGCTTCTCTTTACTGTTATTTTATATTTACAGGGTGTCTAGGAATTTTACTTTCATTTATTGAGAGTATTTATTTATTATGCAAAAAAATTCATTCTTTTTTTTATTTATGACTTGGACGCCGTTTTAGTGAATTAATTCGTTGGCAAACATTAACGGCAGAGAGGTTATCTGCTCTTATTAAAATGTTAGTTAAAAATTGTAAAAATAATTATGAGACACCCTGTCCAAATTAAAAAAAAAAAGAGTTGCACTTTCAAATAAAATTTAGAATTAATTCTAATTTGCATAAGAATAATTTCACCCTACCCATTCACTTGAGACTTTAATGTTGAAAAAAAACAAACGAGTGACAAGCAGTAGCTGTGTGTGACCTTTAAAGTCTCAAGCATTAAGTTTAAGCCTTTATTTGTTGTTGTTTTAAATGCTAATTAATCACTTTGTAAAAAAAACTTGTTTTTTTAAATGAGATGAAAGTGTACAAAAAAAATTGTTTTATTTTATTTAATTTAAAAAAAAGAGAATGAAAGGAAAATTCAATGTGTCATAATTATGAGTTGGACAGTTGAGGGCGGATTTTTCTGTCTTATTGACCTTTTGTAAAAAATTATGATGATGAGGATGGACACAAAAAAACATGTTGGGGACATTTAATGACATTTTCTTTTTGGTGTGATGAGATTAAAAAACAAATTTTATCTTTTTTGATTTGACCGTCAATGATTATGAGCATGTCAATTTTTTTACCATAAAAATGTTCATTTTTTCAAAATTCTGGTTTTTAATTCTTTCTGTTAATTTTGCCATAAAAAAAGTACCATGCCTTCCCATTTTATTCGTTGAGACGGGGATTATTTCACTGAGCGGCGTCCAAGTTGTACAATTTAAAACATTTTTTAAAAAATGAATCGTAGCGGAAGAAAACTGATTAATTTAATTATCTCACCTGACATGGTCCACCCCATTAAGGGAATAAAAAGGAATAAAATGATTGACCTTGAACTAGCAAATAAGGATACACTTGAACAGCTGATTGTCATTGTTTACACTAATGACAATCCCATGTCCCATGTCAATGGCTTGAAATCAGCACCCTTCATCAAATGACCATTTAATTTTCTTTTCAAGACTTTAAACCTTCAATAAATTATAAAGAGAGTGAATTAAGAATTTAACGGTGAATAGAATATTTACCATTTAAAAGTTTTTGAAAAATATTTTATGGTCATTTAATTCCTCTTTTTCTCTCTTGGAATAAAATAATATCTTAATTGGGATTATGATTGTAGAGAACCTTCATTTAACTGTGACTTGACTAAATAAAAATTTTGAGACTCCCAGCTGAGTTGTTTTTTTATATTTTCTTTAAATGGACTTGATGGCCGTCAGCCAATCTTTTATTCTTCATTACAACAAATCATTTATTTCTTCCACGCGTCTTCTTTCTTACTCCTCATCTCTTCGTGGGTGCAATAGGGGGGGGGGGAGGACATTTTTTTCATTTTTAAAAGTAATTAAATATACGTATATACGTATTATTTTATTTTTATGTCCCAAGGAGCTGACAAGTCAACTTGTCCAATCAAAAATTATATTTTGCATTGAACAGACTTGTTTTTTTGTAAATGTTTTTTTTCTGTGATAAACGAATTATTAATTATTTTAAATTTAACAATATTTATAATTAAAAATTATGCCAATTTTTCGAAAAAGAACTACGCGCCATTGGCATCTTACGCCTTGGAGTCGAGCTATTAGCATAAAAATCTAAAAATAAGCGACAATATCAATGAATGGCATTCAAGTTGACAAATTTTTTATTGTTATTTTACATTAAAATAATTCAGTTTTAATTTTTCTAAATTATTTTTTAATTGCTACAAATAAATGCAATAATTATTTCACCTCTTTCACCATTTTCTATACATAAAAAAATATAAAAATAATATCAAAAAATATTTTTTTCTAATTTTACCGCAATCAACATTACCTGGCGAAATTGACTATTTGCTAAAAAATATAAAATTGGGATAACAAAAATTTGCATACATTTATTTTGGGATTGTAATTAAACCTAAATATCTAAATATACTCGACATAAATTAAATGCTCAAAGCTTTTAATTATTCTACATGTACATTATCTTGGATATTAATTATTTACAACAATATAAAATGGCTTTTTAAATGTTTTAAAATTTAAACAATTTAAATTCTACACTATTTTATCGTCGCCCAAGAACCGGATGATATTGAACATTGCCGTGCTGTCGATGTGGATTGGCTGAAAATAAAATAATTAATTAATTAAAATATTCAAGTTAATTAAAAATTGTGATTTTTACTGACCTTCATAATTGCCAAATTCTCGTTCAATGCCTATGATGTCATCATCCAAATTACCCGATTTTTGATCTTTGGGTGGTCTTTTTTTCTTTTCTTTTCTGCCTCTCTCCTGCTTCTTTGGTTTCTCATCCTCCTTATTTTTTTGGGGTCCAAATTTTAATTTTGTCATTTCTACTCCCTACAATTTATTTTAATTTAATTCACCTGCTCCTCCTCCTCTTCCTCCTCTTCTTCTTGTTCTGGCTCTGCCCCTTTCTTTTGTGGTACTGCTTTTGTTTCTTCCTCCTAAAATTTCGGACATTTAATTTTAATAAATATTAAATAAAACAAATTGAGATTAATTAATTAAAATTGTACTTCTTCCTCCTCCTCCTCTGCTGGCTGCTCTCTCTCCTTCTCTCTTCCTCTCTCATTGGGATTGGGTCTCTCTTCTTCTTCCTCCTCCTTCTCCTCCTTCTCCTCCTTCTCCTCATTTTCGGGTTCCTCTTCCCTTTCCCTTTGATCCTGAAATGAGAATTAAATAATTAGAAATTAATGACAATTAAATAATAATTAAAATTACATCTTGCGGGTAACGCCGCCTAGCTTGGGATTGTTGTCTTGGATATTCTTCCGGTTCATTTTGAGGGCGACTATTTTGTGCGGGAGAGTAGTGGTCATCATCATCCTCTTGATTTTGGTTTTGATTCCGATTCTGATTCTGCTGAGGTCGACTCTGCCGGGCTAGTTCTTCATCAAATTGTTTAATAGTGCGGGTATAAATTGGGTCTAAAAGCGGGAGACTTCTGTCAGTACTTTCACCATATTCCCCATTTCCGGTACTACCTTGATCCTCTTCATCATCATCTGGACCCCGACGACCATCTCGATATCCCCCGCCATTTCCACGGGAAGAAGAAGGTCCAGTTGGAGGACGACGATTATTATTAAAATGAATATTTGGATGTTCAAAACTCGGGCTATTCGGTGAGCCCACTGCCCCAGGGATACGCCGATAGTCTTCTTGACTTGGTTTGTAAAAAGGGGTGGGGGGTTGTTGGAAATTGTCGTCTAAATTGACAAATTGTCGTTGAGGATCTTGATAGGTTGGTCTCTGTCTTTGGGGTTGTGAGGCGGGTTGACTTGGACGAACAATTTCGTCAATATTTTCATTTGGATCGGTGTCATAATCACTATCGTCATAATCCGGAGGGGATTCTGGAGGATCCCGAATTCTGGAAGAAGAAGATGGAGATGATTCATAAGTACGGCGGGATTGTGGTGTACGTCTTGCTGGAGGCGGGGGAGGTGGTTTGGCGGGTTCGTAGCGATCATCATTGTATCTATTTCGTTCCCGACTACTTCCTCTATCTCGATCCCGATTTCTTGGTGGTTCATAAGAAGGAGGTTCATCATCATAATTGGGTTCTGGGCGGGGTGTTCTTCCACTGGGCTTTTTGGCGGGTTTTAGTTTAGTTGGTTGAGGTTTAGGCGGGACTGCAATTGGATTGCCATAAAAATCATCTGAGTCTGGATCGTGTCTTGCTGGGGGTCTTCGATCTGTATCATGATAATAAGCATCTTCATCCTCCTGGCCAGGAAGTCGATTTGGCGGGATGTAGTATGCATTTCGACCTGGCGGTTTTTGCTGATGAGTGTAGACAGGAGGGGCGGGAATGGGTTGGGGTTGATGTTGTGCTTGTGGTTGATAATTTTGAATGACAGGGACAAATCCGCCATGTTGTTGTTGTTGATTGTGATGATTATGATTGTAAATTTGTGGGGGTGGTTGTTGGGGTGGTGGTGGGTAGTAAGGGGTGGGGACTTGAACTGGGAGGGCGGCAACTGGTTGATGATAGTAATTATTTTGGGGAATTGGGCCATACCCTTGAGTCTGTTGAATTGGGACTGGGCTCAAATAAATTGGTTGTTGAGTGACCTGAACGTACTGAGGCGGGGAGGGGAGAGGTTGTGTGGGTTGTGGGGGCGGGAGAATTGGTAATTGTTGTTGATAATGTTGTGGCTGGTGATGATGCTGTTGTTGTTGTTGTTGTTGGTGATGTTGTTGTTGTTCTGAAACTTGTTGTCGTGGACTGGAATAGACATTTGTCTGAGGTTGAGCTGAAGGCCCTTTAGGAGCGTACTTGACCCCGGGTATCTTTTCATCGAATTGAATTTCATTAGATTCAATTTGTGAATTTGAATATTTTGGATGTTCAAAAATCCCGCCTGGCTCTTTGTAAAATGGTAACTGTTCATTTATATTATTCGTCCGCTTCTGACCACCCGGACTCCTTGGATTTATATGCGAACTTTTTTGCCCTGACTGCGCCGAATCTCTATAAGGTGCGCTTGTTGTCGTTGTTGTTGGCGCGGGCGGTTGTATTGTAATTTTCGCTTTTTGTCGTAAATTTCGCACAGGCAAAGCTGGACGACCATGAGAATGACCAATGGGCTCATTTATACTGGACTCGGAAGATGGCGGGATTGTGGAAACTTCCGCGCCAACTTTAGACCCAAAATTTAAATTAGCAGCTCTAAAATCTTGAAAATCCTCAACATTCAAATCCTCATTATGGGCAACAGCAATGGGGTCTTGGGTAGGGGCGTAAATGTGATTGTGAGGAGAATGCAATTTTTGATTATTGCTGTTATACCGCCTCACCTGAGGTCGAGTCCTTGTCTCAGTCGTTGTGGTTGGTATGTAAGGGGGCGTTGTCGTCGTAGTGAAATGAAATGGAACACGAGTTGGACGATTCCCGCCAATTTGATCCGCAGTAATAACACGTGACTCCTGACTCTTGATGTGCTCCTCTCCATGCGGCGCATTTTCAGTTGAACTCTCTGCCTCTAAATTGTCATTTTTTTCCAAATTTAAATTCCCCGCCACTTTACTACCCAATCTTAATTTAGCTCTTTCCATTTTATCCAAAATTTCTTGCTTTTCCTTAGTCCCAAGTGAGATATGACCTCCAACTTTAGACTGTTTTGAACTTTGACTTTTACCAATTTCAGGTTTTGAAATTGGACCTGCAATTAAAGGACTGGGACTGGGAGTAGTAGGGACGTTGAGGGTTTTTGCTTTTTGGGAATCTTCTGGAGAAAAAGAGCCAAAAATAGTAGGGCCCTTGACCAATTCAAAATTTTCTGTAGTTTCAGTTCCCGGTTCTTCCTCTGCTCGGGATTGTCGTCGGGGCTGTTTGAATCGATTTTTAAGCCCAAAATTGGTCCCACTATTCACTATGGCCGCACTCTTAAGTTTTATGTTTGTCAATTTACTCAATCTGTCCAATATTTTGTAGGCCTTTATCGTCGAGGAAGGGACTTCACTAGAAATGGCCTTTGTCACCACAATCTCATCGTTGTCCAAGGGTCCTGGAGTGATGGTCACTTGGTGGCTGGGTGAGCCTCTGACAAGTAAATCTTCTCGACCCATCATGGGTTCCCTTAAATTTAAAGTGAGGACGATGCCCTTTTTCTTGAACCGACTTTTATGATTTCCCAATCCCCCAAACCCTTCTCCTCCCTCCAAGGGCTCAGTTGGGGAATAATTACTCGCATTTTTAATTGGGGTAGCAATCAGTGTGAGTGGTGGAGCATCTCTTCCTTGTGGCTGTCGTTTGAATCTTTCTAAAGGAAAATTTGAACCATCTTCAAATTGTAGAGGGAGGCCCATCCCTGTGAAGTTAATCAATTGAAAAAATTGGATCAATTAATTTGCATCATTACACTTTTCTAAAATTAAAAAATCTTCTTGTGGTTTTAATTTCCTCTTTTAATTTCTCTCTTTTCTTTGTGTGGTCAACATTTTATGTTTGAATCTTTGTCGTGGATCAATAAAACTTTCAATTTTGTTCCTTTTCACTTGAAAAAAAAAGAATTTTTATTTAAAGGTAAAGTGAGCTATGGATTTTTAACCATTTTGAGAGAGGCAATCAAGTGAGAAGCGAGGAATTGAAAAATGCGTACAATTTTTATGTCTTGTAATGGCTACAGTCTCTCTCTCTCTCTTAACTATTTCCCCCATTTTTGTTGATATTTTTGGCAGATTGAAACGTTTTATGGAGAGAGAGATTATCTTTCTTTTCCTGTCAAAAAGTTAGTCAATCGGAAAGGAACCATTTTCATAGTAGATAAATATTTTTCTTACATCATTCCTTCCATAAACAATTTTATAAGACAATTCTCTTATCATTTACCCTTAAGCCTCCTCTCCTTTTTGTAGAATACAAATTTTTTTTAGAAATTATCAAGACATTCTTAAATGTAAAGTTATGTAATGATTTCAGAGTGAGCGGAAGGAACCAAAAAAAAACTTTATTTTTCTTGCGCTTCAACAAACCGCACAAGGCTATTTCAAACCACAAGAATTTAAATGGGATTTTTTTTAACTGTAGACAAAGTCATTACGTACCAAGTTTTGGTTTATTTGTGTAAAAAAATAATTTTTTAAAAATTGAATTGAATTTATGAAATTAAATTTGGAGTTTTTTTTCAAAATTCTGTTTTGCTGTAAATTTGTAGAGACCAGACGCCGTTCAGGTGTTTTTAGCCAGTTTTGTTCGTGGGACTTTGGAAGTTGTTTTGCAGTGTCTTTTGAGATAGTCTGATAGTTTATTTTTCAAGTAATATTTAAAGAACGTGAACTAGTACAAGTTTAATTAAGATTGAAAACAGTTAAAAATAATATATTCAAGGCTGAGAGCTCAAATAAAGTAAACCACCCAAAAAAAAATTAATCAAGGTTAATTAATTCCTCGTTAAATGTGAGTCTCCGCTTCTCCTAATTTTGATTGTGATTTATTTTTCTCTCAACATTAATTAAACTCATTTCCCTCCTTAATTCGTCATTCATGGTTTAATTTGGTTGTAAACTACTCAAGTCAATTATTTTAATGCCACAATTACTATTTTTTGTGTCTTGTCTCTGGCAAATTGTAATTTTAATTATTCAATCAAAATTAGAAATTAAAATTTATAATTTACAAATTATTCAAAATAAGCATGTACTTTCAGTACAGTTTCTGTATTGTAAAAGCTGATTAAAGATTGTTTCACATGAGAATTTTTTAGAGAGAAAGCGCAAATGGACGCGTATTAAATTTAATTGTATTTAGAAAAATGGTTACCAGAGTCTGTAAAATTGTATTCATCCTTGGCATTTGTGAGACTACACAGGAAAAATATGAGGTAAATTAATGGCAACGATGAAGTCTGTAAAAAAATAAAATATTTTATTAAATTAAAAATACTTGAACGCCGTTTCAATGATTTTTCCTCCAATTTTGGTGTAGCAGATATTTAGTATGCCACTCAAATCTGTACCTATACCTATACAATAAATTAGTTAAAAAGGAGCGTACCAAAGCAGGTAAAATCCTGGCGAAAGATTTAATTAAGAAAGCCATTCGGTCCTCAAATAAAATGTGGAATATTTCCAATCAAATTCCAATTCTTCATATGAACACCTCCTCCCATTTAAAATTGTCCACCAAATTTAACTTTCACAAATTATTTTATTGATTCAAATTGACAATTTTTAATCACAATTAAATTCACACAAATAATATTAAAAAGTGCACAAGGATCACAAAACATAATTTCAAAATTTTGATCTTATCACAATCACAATAACTTCAAACTCTACAATTTACTTATTATATCTCAGCCGTGTATAGTTACAATCGGCGTTCAAGTCTCTCACAAAAATTTTCACAATTGTACACAAAAAAGAGATTAATTTAGATAAAATAAAAATGGCCACATTTAAAAATCACAAAAATTGTCACTCAAAAGAAAACAATTTATGTTTGTCAGTCGCACAAGAAAAAAAAGGACTAGAGAGAGAACAATTCAAGGAGGAGGACGTAAAATAAATGACAAAAGAGAGTCTAGAGTTTAAAAAAGAGAATTTTGACGTTTTTTGGGGAAATGATTCAGACAAAGTGAGAAGGGAATTCAAAAGCCCCAGACTGTAGCCAACTAAACAATAGACAAGGAAACTTTCTTTCTCCACCTTTGAGATGGTCTCCTATTCCCTTTTGTGTAGAAAAAGATGACTTTTTGCATATAAAAATTATCATGTCATCCTCATTCTCATTCCTCATCTCTCTCTCCCCACAGAGAGAGAGAGAGAGAGAGAGAGAGGGGTAGGCATGCACTATTTGTTGTGTTGTGTGAAAAATAAAATGAAGCGTGCTAAAAAAAGAGTTTTGATAAATCACAAGGAATTAACTTGCTACACATTTCTTTTACACACAAAAAAAATTAAGCTTGACTGAACATTTGATGCCTCTTCGTCTTGCATCTTGAGTCTTTGGGTGGAGAATCTTCATTATGTAAATTTGTGTACTCTAACTATTTTGTACATGTAAATATTGTGTATTAATACACAATTTCAATTTAGTGTGACTAATTTTTAAAAAAATTAAATTGACAATGTCACAGTTTTTTTTTAAATTTCAGATTAATTTCTTTTTATTTATTTATTACAATTGAAAATTCTTTTTTTTTTAAATGTCAGACTTGAACGCCACTCACATGAATTTTTGGACTTTCCAACTCTTGTAATGTTGTTCACTTCAAAATAAACATTGAGAGTCCAAAATTCTTAACCTTTCACATCACATCAAGATCATCTCGTTGAGTTTATTTTATTTCTCAAAAAAATAACTAAATATTTAAAGTGCTGTGAAATTAGAGAGGGGAAAAACCTTTAGAGTGTCTCCCCTAATTGTGAAAAAATTGTTTTGGATTATTTTTACAAGGGGCAGATAATGAAATGGAGAGAGTCATGATATGCCGTAAAATTGAGTCTCTCCCTCGTCCTAATGGCCAGAGCAGGGTTTAAAGCATGACATTTAAAGAGAGAGAGAGAGAGAAAAAAAACAAAGTTGCACAATGGAGAGTATCTAACACGCTGCAATGAAGAAATATTGTTGGGCAGTTATTTTGAGAGTTGGGGGCATGAAATGAAATGATGTGGGATGATGAGCAAGTTAGATTGATTAACTTTATCTCGAGCATGAAAGATAAAGATCATCTCCTACAAAGGATAAGGCTATAGTCTTGTCTCTCCATGATGAGGAGTTTGAGAGGTGAGTCCAATAGATTATTACAGAATTGAACCATTATTATGATTAAATCAACTCAGAGAGAGAGGGGCTCTCTCTCTCTCTCTCTCTCTGTCAAAAATTTCAATGGTTTAATTACAAAAGAATCTCCCTTTTACTCTCATAATTCTACCTCTCATCTTATTTATTTGTGGAAATGAAAAGATTGTCTGAGTTGCATAATTTTTTTATTTATTTATATTTAAAATGTTTTGGAAGATTTTTAGATCCTTTTTTAAATTAGATTTTATATTGTACAATTTTCGTGAACAATTTGACCAATATAAAATTTAGCTCGACGCCGATCACTAAATATGGGGCAGATTTTGTAAATAAAAATTCGGAGGCCGCGTCTTCATTTTGAGTGTCTTTTTATGAAAATACCTTTGCTAATAGGTAAGTATGTTGACAGCACATTATGGTAAATATTATCAACTACTAATTGAGTCGATTATTTACCAAAATATTTTATAAATATTTTGAGACTTTTTTATGGTTACTCTCAGGTGTGTCAACTGTCCAAAAAAAGGTTTCTTAATCAATTTTATAGAGACAGATTACGCAAAGGGTGACATATCACTGTGAAATGAGAGGGTGGGGTTGTCAACTATTAAAATGTGTAACTTAAACCTTGTCATCTCTCCATTTTCCATACTTTTTTTTTAAAAAAAAGATTTTATTACCAAAAATCGAAATACCAAAAAGTAGAACCATTTCTGAGTTGGGATTAGTGCTGAGTCAGAGGAGTGACTGACTGAAAAAATAGAGAGAATGAGTCTCTCAATTTCTGTCTGGGGCTCGTTGAAATTGGTTGCGAAAATTAGGTGGAAGGAAAACAAAAGGGGGATGACAATAAATTGTCACTCTTCTTTCATAGAAGGAACACAAAGATGGAATTTAACCAGTCATGGATGGAATTCCCATTCAAACTCTCATTCCTCCACTTCCATTTAGTTACATAATCTTCCTACAGACAAGGAAATCTTGGTGGGTCTCTCTTTTATTTAGATTCTAAAATTTGTATTTATTATATTTATTTAATTTCAAATTTATCATTAAAGACTTCTTCATTTTAAAAAAAACGTCAATAGCTCCAAACTGAAGACTAAAAGTTTGGCACAAAGTTGACATAAATGTGGATTGGCGTCCAAGTCCAACAATTTTCGATTGCAAGTTAAAGATTAAAAATTACATAATTGTGGGATTGTGTGGGTTTTTAAATGAGAATATTTAAAGTTGCATCAATATCCCACACGACCACTCTCTCAGACAAAACAAAGAAACTTTTAATTGTTTGTAATTTACCGTTAAATTAAATTCCCTTTTATTCAACATGAAAGTATATATAAATGCCATTACATTTAAATCTTTTTTTAGTCTATTTTCTTGTTCCTTCCTAAACACATTTAATTTCCAAAAAAAAAACAATTTTCAAAAATGCAGAGACAAAATAACGTAATTTTTTGAACAAATATTTTTTAAAAATTTTAAATTGTGGGAGATTAATTTAAATTAATTTTACAGATTTTTGCCTACACAATTGGACTCTTTGTACTCATCATTTTGGCTCTCATCCAAAGTTCAGAGTGTGGCTATGGAAATGCTGCTGGGAATGGTTATGGCCGCAATTATCAAGGGCTAGGTAAATTAATTTAATTAATTGTCAAGTAATTAATTTGGATTAAAACTAATTTAAATTTTTTGAATTAATTACAGGAGCTGGTAGTGGTGGTTTTGGATATGGTGGTAAGTTGAATAATCTTATACTGCAAATTTTTTTAAAATTAAATACATTTTTATTTAAATTCGTTTCTTTTTATTTTTAGGTGGATTTGGTGAGCTAGAGTGGACAACTTAAATTAATTTTTACATTTTTTAAAAAATGTGGAGAAATTTTGAAAAATGTTTTTAATTGGTAGGAGTTGCTGGGGGTTCATTTTCGGGTGGAAGTGGAGGACATGGCCAATCACCTGGTTAGAATTCATTTCATGTCATTAGTCTAAAGCAAAGAAATTGACAATTAATGTTTAAAATGTGTTTTAGGTGGACGTGCTGGTGAATTCACAGGAGGGTACGGAGCTGGCTGTGGTGGTGGTGGATGTGGAAAATAAATTTTTTAATTGTAGTTTAAATGACAAAATTTAAGTTATACATTTTTTGTAAAATTGTGTTTTCGATTTGGCCAATAAAAACTTTTGAATTATTACACGAACTACAACGCCGTTTAGATTTTATTTGTATGAAGTTTGCGAAACTGAGAGAAAGAGTCCAAGTCCACATATAATTTAAGTTATTTAAGTTCACGTTTGAATTGCATCACCGTTTTAAAAAATCAATCATTGTTAAATGCCCCCATGCTTTAATTACTCATTCTACTTTTCCAATTCTTGAAGAAACAAATACAATTTATTGTATTTGTTAAATGGACTTCATAATTATTATTGACTCCATTCTTTCATAATAAAAAGCTTCTGTAGTATCATGATTCAGAATTTTCTAAATATTTATCCATTTTTAAAATTTTTTGCATAAATCGCTTACACTTAAACCGGGTCAAAAGTACTGAAAAATTAATTATAGTTAGTAGACATCGAATAGTGAAAGACCATAAACAATGGCTACTCACAGTATTTAGCAAACGGCAATCAAAATTTTAATTTACATAAAAATTCTTTGTAAAACGCCAACGATTTCATAATATAACAATTTTACCGATAAATGATGACGGAAATTAAAAATATCAACTATGATTTTTCACAACCTATTTAGTTTGACAATTTTAAATTGCTTTCTCATTTCATAAGAAATGGACTAAAATAACATGAAAATTAATTTAAATTAGTTCAATGTCGTTTAACAGAAATTGAGCCTCTACACTAAATTCCAGAAATTAGGTAGTCCAGTTTTCATTGTAGGTAAATAAAACAAATGTACTACAAAAGTGACAACGTTTTGGAAATACAGTAAATAATATAGAAATTGTCATCTTTTTTTAATCAATCTGAGGGGACTCAGGGCTAAAATCAGTAGACTCCTCTCTTACATGAAATCTAGAGCAAAGAACAATGAGGATGCACTCTTTTTTTGATAAAAGTTTACATTGAGTTTATTATTCTTGTTTTCTTTACATGTGTGTCCTCAAAATTGCAATCTTGGTTCTTGGTTACGTAAAATTTAAAAATAAAATCGTGACTTTTGTCACTCCTCCCATGTATACAAATTTGAACTGTCCTTTTGTTTAAATTAAATTAAATAGACCAGACCAAAAAATTGCACAAAATGATATGTAATCATATTGAGAAATGAAGCTATAAATAAATCAATGAATCTTGAACCGGAGTTCAGTTGGTCGTAGAATTTTGAACAGAGACGACATTTTTAAAAAATTCAACATGGCGTTCAGTGTCTCCATTTTAGTGTCATTTTTAATACAATTTTTATTTTTAGCTCACAACTTTACTTACACTCAGGCTGGTGGTCGAAACACGGGATTTGTTGGTAATTAATTACTTTTAATTTTAATATTATCCATTAATTAATTAAAATAGTTTGAGTTTATTTCAACGCCGCTCAGTCGTTTGAAAACATAATGACTTCTAGAACATTTCAGAGTTTCCTCCACTCCACTAATGGAAGAAATTAAAAGCGAATCAAATTATTTAATTTACAGGAGGGTCTTATTCTGGATTTGGTGATTCGGCTGGTGGTGGCTATGCTTCTTATGGTCAGTCCTTTTCTCTTTCATTCTTAAAATTACAATTAATTTAAAATGTACCAAATAGGAAGCTACGGGGGTTTTGGCTCTTACGGTGGAGGAGGGTTTGGTGGCTTTGGAGGTGGAGCAGGTAATTAAAATAAAATATTAAATAAATAAAACTTCATTTAATTGACAAATCGTAAACATCGACGCCGCACTTAAATTTACGTTTTGAAGAAAGAGTCAAATATTAAATAGCCTTTAGTTCATCATTTTAAAATTTTGAATGACGTCAATTTATACGCAGGTCGATTGGGGAGCGTTCATTCCATTTTGGCTGGAGGCTATGGAGCTCATGGTAAATATTTAAATATCCCAATTTTGTGTATTAATTTCTTGGCCCAAATTTGTTTAGGAGGTGGAGGTGGTGGGGGCTATTTTGGAAGATAGGCGCTGACTCTGCAAATACAAGAATATTTATTTTAAAACCAAAATCCATTCAAAAGATTGAACCTTTGTGTTATAAAAAAAAAGAATAAAAGTGAATTTATTTATCAATCTATCCATTTGTTTTTTTTCAGTCTCTAATTCACACATATGGCATAAAAAAATATTTTTTAAATGGTTAAAAAAAGACGGAGCAAAGGCCATGGCTTGTTATCTCTCAATGTTGTCAAAAGTAGAATATTGAGTTCATGTACTTGAAGATTTTACTGTAATTTTAGATCCTTCTAATCATAAGTCTACACACTAGAAACTTTCATATAAGATTGTACATTACATGTTACATATCTCTGGTTTTTCTTCTAGAATGTCAGCTTTCATTTGACCAAGTCCAAGGAAATGAATTGGAGTCGCCAGCTTTAAAATTTTAATTCATTTCCTCATTTAAAAATATTTTTGGCAAGTTAGTAGTGCAAGTTTATTTTAGTTTTTAATTTAAAATTTAAAATTATTATTAAAAGAATTAATTTTTTCTCAGACTTCAACGCCATTCAGTTTTCTGGCCACTTTGGAGTACATTACAAAGTTCAGTTGCAATCCTAAGCTTGTACTTAAAACGATGGAATTTCACGTCATAATTTTAATTGTGTTCATCACAATCAACCTAACGACCTCAACACGCACTACTGCTACAACCCGCCCCGAAAAATTCCCCATTTTTACCCGACAATCACCTGGAGTATACCCGAACGAAATAGTTGGAACCAAAATCTACGAATCTGTGGGAGCCCTCACATTTGAATTTAATCTTCCCGCTCATCCCAACAATGACACAATGGCCTTTGACTACGATTGTCCTGATGCAAATTTCACAACTGATTATAGTTGCCCAATATTCCACCATCTTCACAAATTTCGAGATGACCTCTTGACCTCCATTGATCATCAACGGCTTTATCCAGAATCTAATTTAGATACTTCTTTTCACATTCCTTCTTGTGATGAAATCTCCCGTCATTTCACAACAATGACAATGGCCCCAGCTAAATTAAAAAGATATCAAAGTCTTTTGCGAACTTGTGTGGACGGGATGCTCGTCAAGGCTCCCTTGAGTTCTCGATACAGTCAAGGGACCACTAGCAAGACTTATTTTACCTCCATGGTTCAAGGGTTTGTCCAAAATTATTTAAAAATATCTGTAAATTAATTACTTCAAAAATAATTTAAATTTAATTATTTTTCTATTTGACACAGATTTGTCGAAAATTATTACAAATTACTGCCATCTACTGGAAAAGTAGACAAAGCAATTCTATTAAATGCCATTACCCTAAATAACGCCCTGGGCTTCATAAAGTTTCTTCAAGACAGTCAATCAATTGCCAACGGCTGGGCGACATGTCAAAGGTCCCAAATCCCGCCAAATTTTGTTCAGCCAGAGATCCTCAAAGAAGCCCTTGAAAAGCTGAAGGTCATATTAGAAGAAAAAAATATGAAATTAGTGATTCCAACCTTAGATGACGCCATTTCCGAATACTACAAACTTGACCTGACAGATTGTGTCATGACGAAGAAAACATTTTTAATTAGAATTCTTGTCCCTATAAAAAGAGATGTGGCTAATTGGAAACTTTTTAGTTTGCAATCCATTCCATTTATTTACAACGATGGAGAAGATAAAAGTCAACTTGTTTGCACCGTAAAAGATTTTGATGGTCACCTCTACTCTTTTGACATGACCTCAAAAAAAACATTCCGTCTGAGAGATTGTGACCTCAAGAAAAAAACACTTTGTCACAATGGAGAAACCTCATCTTTCATGTATTCCAAAAAAACATGTGCTTCAGAAATTCTGGAAAGTCAATTACAATTATCTCAAGGGGTCAATTCTCATTCTCAATCATTGAGTCGATTTTGTGACCTCAATTGTGAACCCTCCAACTTATTTAGACTCCCCATAATTCTTAGAGCAGGATCAGACAAAATTTACATTGCGGGTGGGGTCAATGACTCCATTAAATTGTTTTGTTTTTCTAAAGTACAAACTTTGAGTCCACCAGAAGAGGGCGCTTTAGAATTGACAGTACCTTGTGGATGTAAAATTGAACATGAAAATGTCAAGTTTGTTGGACAGGAGCCATGTGGACGGAATTTGACTATGGTCATTGTCAAACCTGTCCATTTAGCTCCCAAAACTGAGGAGAAAGTTTTTGGTGAGATTGAGACGACAGAAAGGTCAAATGGAAGGGAGCCAAGGAGGGGACCGGAAGTCAGAGGGTTTGATCGTTCTGAGGAGTTTGAAGAAGATTAAATAATTTTAATAATTAATTAGCTTCATTTACACAACTTATTAAATCCGACAACGATCATTTTATTGTATCTTTAACAGTTTCTTTCACAATTCTGCAAATTTATTACTGAGCGGCGTTAAAGCGTTAAATAAAATAAAAACTTTTTTCCAAAAAAGTTTGCGCAACTTGACTCTCTGTATGAAATTCTTATGACAAAAATTGGCACATTATGCAAAATAACGTGACTTTTTATTGAGTTGTAGCATATGCAAAAAAATCCAAAAATCTCCACTTGATTTGATCCCTCTCACATGGCCCACTAAATCAAGTTTGAATCTTTTTTTATTGCTCAAATTGTGTCATTCAATGGTACTCGCCTTCACTTTCTGGCTCAAAAAAAATTGGGGAATTGGTTGATGTCTACACTTCTCAGGTGTACAGTGTAACGGTTGATTTGATGTGAGGCCCGTCTACCTGTGTTTGTATGGTCTAAAAAAAGATGAAATTTCATGGCTGGTTAGTGCACAATTTTAAATCGAATGCACAGATTCTTAATGGGGTGACGCACTCTTGGGGTAGATGAACCATTCAGTTGTCGTAAGTGCGCCTTTAATTTTTATGCATTATGACATTAGCCAACTCGTACACTCTTACCAAATTTTTGCAATTCATTGATTCCATCCTGCCATGTTTTCTTGGTTTCTCAGAATGGAAAAAAAAGAAGACAAGGAATTAGACCAAAAACTTGGAATTGGGATCCCCTTCACAAATCTCCTCCATTCCCCGTCAATGGGAATTATCCCACTATTTTTTGACAATATAAATAGTCTCAATCTTTACTCCCTCATCACAAGTTCCTCATCAGTCAAACTTGATTGTTCTAAAATTTTGAAAATATTTTAAAATTTTGAAAAAATGGCACTTGATAAAATCGCTGGGTTTCTTCTTTTTGTCTTGGTGGCTGTCTTGACTGTCTCCAATTCTGAGGCGGGATATCGCCGAAGGTAAATTAAAATAAATTGAAATTTTTGAATTCATTTTTATGTTTTGTTTTTGTTTTATAGACATCATGGGGGTTATGGTCATGGGGGTGGTGGTGGTGGTGGCGGCGGCGGTGGTTATGGATGGCACAGAGGTATGTTCAAAATATTTTTAATATTGTTAAAATTTTGGTACATTTAATTATTTTATTCAACTGTTTCGACGCCGTTTACAAGTTTATTCCCAGAAATTGCGAACTTTATAATGTAGTTAGTAGGACGATCTTACAGTTGGAATCATCAACACAAAATTTAAAATTAATGCAAAAAATAAGAAAATTTGATAAAGTTCATAGAGAATGAAGAGAATTTCATTGAATTGAGAATTGTTTATTTAAATTAATTTTTTTAACTGCAAATGAGCAACAAGTTGCTCAACAATTTTATTGAGAGAGGAACCGAGGTCAGACACTGCATCTTTTGCAGAGGAAAGTAGTGCAAATCAAATTGCATTTCCTGTGTCCTTGAGACTTGTACACAGTCAAAAATATTAAATGTAGAGCAGGAATTTTTTGCTATCCTTTCTATTAACATGTCACATGAAAACCCATAAACTACTTTTACTTTATTTTCCAGGATATGGCAAGTAAGCTGAGCGGCGTTCAAGTTGGAGAAAAAGAAAGAATGTAGAGATGAAGAGCACATTTTATTAATTTAAATATGGTAAATTTAATTGTAATTTATAAATTATAATAGTGCAAGTGAATTGATATTCTCTCTTTTAAATTTTTTTTTACTAACAATTAATCTATACAGTAGACTTTAAGTTATTGTGTGCTAAAATAATATTAATTTACTAACATTTTCTAAACTTTAACTAACCCACCTACAAAGTGTGCTTTGTGTGTATTTTAAATAGCTGAATTAATTATTTTAGTAATTCTTCATGTTTTAAATTAAATATTTTGTAAATTTGTAAAAGTTTTTGAATTTTGATATTAAGTGCTTGAAAATAACTGACTATTAATTTTGTCAAAAGATTTTGTAGAATAAAAAAAATTGTCTTTTAGGATCAATTTGAAATTATCCAGTAATAAATAATTTGGAAATAAAGTTTGTCATTTTTATTAAATTAATTTATCATAAATTAAACACCAAACAATTATTGTACAAGCTCAACGCCACTCAGTCAAAATAACACTGCTTTGTCTTGTGTTTCCTCCAAGTTCGCTTCCAGATCATCACCTTTGTTAGTAGCTAGTTACGGACAGTTTAACTCCCACACGTACGTTTACTCCACAATTAAAATTAAATGAAAGTTGACATTAAGTGTTCAAGTACATTTTACCGCCTTGACGTCCATTGTCCATTCCCCATTTAGCAAAATAAATGCTTAGCCATGGTACCACATAAAATTGATTATAAAGTGACTTAAAACTCAAAGTTATTTAATATCAACTGATGTTTTTGTATAATATTGCATCATCACAATGTCATTGTATTATTGTTCGCCGACAATTGATAAACTTGAAAGTCAAAGACACGGACGACAATTTAGTCTGTCTTGCTTCATCACCTGCGGCTAAATTATGAGCTAGAGCTTGAGCACACAGTCCTTGCAGTCCACAGTTTCTCACTAAAAAAGCCACAATTTTCATTCCTCCTCACTGTCCATTGATCCAATTGGGGTAAAAAATGGAAGTTGGTTAATTACCATAGTTACATGGCAACAATTTTCATTGTCTACGATGATTGCACTTGGATTGCCTCATTAATCGTGGATTGGCAAGAGGAAACATTTTTTATGCTAATTTTAATGTTGGGGGAATGACAAGGATGGTCTATTGTTCCACGATGATGAATGCCCATTTTTCCATGGGAGAGAGTGGGAGGCTGGATATTTTATGAGTGGCACGACCAAGGAATAGGAAGTCGACCATGTCCCAAGACTACTGCCAAATTATTTCCTTTCCTTTTATGAGAAGCTTTGGTGGGACTATATAAGATGCAAATCTCTTCCAGAATTCTTACTCTATTCACTAATCTCCTCTTGTTACGTTTGTCCGTCCAGGAATTTGGTCGAATTTCAAAATGGCATCTCTTCAGGTATAAAAAAACGCCGCACTGAATTTAAGCTTTCAGTTTATTTTGCGTTTTGTGTGTTTATTTTGTGTTTTGTGTGTTTATTTTGTATAAACAGCGTCCAACTAAACAATTTTATTGAGTTAAAAAATATTATTTCCAGATTCTTCTCATTGCCTCCATGGCTCTCCTCACCACTGCCCAAGTGATCCAAGACACACCGGAAGTGGCCCAAGCCAGAGCAGAACATTTAAGAGCCCATCAAGCTGCCCTTGGTAGATCAGGTGCCAACAATAATTACAACAATAACGAAGATGATGGCCAATACCGCCCAGAATTGTATGAACAAGCAGACGAGCCTGCTCAACAACAACAACAACAACAATTCCAACCTCAATATCAACAAGCTCAACTCCAATTTAATGGAAACCCACAAGGAGCCCCTGCCTCCACCTTTTTCCAACAACAGATTCCACAAAACAACCGATTTTTAGTGCCTCAACAACAACAACAACAGTTTGCTCAATTTCAACCAAATCCTTATCAAGCTCAGGCTCAACCCCAACAATTTTTTAATCCCAATCAACAATTCAATCGACCCACCCAAATCTCAGTTTCACAACAACCCAGTGGATTTAATTATAATGTTCAGGCTTAATTTTTTTTATTTGTTTAGTTTCAACGCCACTTTTTAATTTTGGTGCCTTGTGCCTCTTCTCTAAGCAAAAGAATATATTCTCTAATTTTGTGAGAGTGATGACTGGATTCCTTGTGAATGACATTTTTTATACAATTCATGTAATAAATTTTTGTTTTTCCAAAATTACGGGGAACTTTATTTTTTAATCAAGAAATTTTAAATGGTCTTGAATATTTAAACATTTAAATTTAAATTCATGAGAATAATTTATTTTATTTTCAAATTTTAACGCCACTCGGTTCAAATAATTTCAAAAAATTCCTATGGGAATTTTTGCAGATAATCAGCAAGTAGGTAAATGAGAATTTTGAATTAATTAAAATGATTTTTGTTTAAAAACAATTCCAATGACCAAAGTGAAAAGTTCCCACGGTCCTACAATAAAAATTGTCAAATTAACAATAAACCTCAATTAACTTCATAATTAAAACTCACCTTTAAAAATCCCTGTAAACCTGACGCCATGATTAGACCTTACATTTCTAATGGTGAGATGATTGGCAATACTATTAAATTGAAATGTTGCATGAAATCCAGTAGCATCATATCGATGATTTGACCTAAAGGTCACCCGAAAGAATTTTCTATCCGACTTCATTTTCAATTCTTTAATGGTTCCACACTGACGATCAAATTTTCTGTCCACTGGCATATAATTTGAAAATTCCACATAATCTGACAATGACTCTTCATCACACCTGTGATTAAATTTAAAATTAATTTAAATTATAATTTAATTTAATTAATTCAACGTACGGTTGGACTCCATCGATATGAAAGTACGTAAAGAAGAGTTCCACGTATTCCCCTTCTTTGCCATAAAACAAATAATGACATTCGGTATTCCGGGGATACATTCCCGGGTAATTTGGACTTGTAAATGTCCCGTTACTCATTTCTAAACTGTTGAAAATAAATGTACATGGATGCTTCTCAGTCCCATTTTGACGTCCAGTTCGAATCCCAAAATCTATCCCCCAATTAAAATTCATTTAAGTCTCTCTACTCAAGTTTAATTGTACAATTAAATAAAAAACCTTTGACGAATGAGAAGAGAGCATTAAATCCCCGAATGTAGCGTGACGAATGTGGAGCATTAAATTCCAAAGTTAATTTTCTCCCATTGGACATAATGGCCAAGGGCGTGTTGGATCCACAATAATCATCGATCCGATCCAAACGATCGTCAGTGTAGACAAAGGCAGAGAGAACGTCTGCGCCGCCGCAACTAAAAAATTGTAAATAATTTTCAAAAAAATACATTTTTTTCAGTTATTTTTTAATTACTCTTTAGACTTGTCCATCTTGGGTGGTCCATCACGGGGATTGTTTTCTTCGGGGTGGTAGAGATTAAAGTCCGTGAAAACAATTTGAATTCTTTCATCTGACGTGGCTATAAAATCATAGCGGCAGTGGGTCTTTGGTGGGTAGGGATGAGGATGATTGAGGGATGAAAAACTTCCATTTTTTAAATCTCCAAAACTTTCATTCTTTCCAACATAACTTTTTATTATGTTTGTGCATTGTGGCACTGAAAAAATTCAACTCATTAATAAAATTCGACTAAACTAATTTCTTATATTTGTAGCTGAAACTGTTTATGTGCTGAACGGCGTTCAAGTAGACGAATAATTTGTTTAGTTTAACGCCGTTCAGGCTCATTGTACATTTTTTGCTGAATAGTGTCAACAATTTCTATGCGTTTCTTGGCTTCACTGTAAAACAGTTCAGGGACAAAAATAAATGAAAAAATCAATTAATGAAAATTAATTACCGTTAGAAAGGTAGGAGCCGGCGAGACCGAAAGCAGATGAATTGAGTAAATAAATGAGAGTGAGAAAGGAGGAGGTGACGGTAATTTTCTTTCCGATCTTCCCTCTACACGACATGGGATGACGTTCCGAATAATCCAACATCATGTACATATAAATAATATATCGATCTCCCCTCTCTCTCTCTCTCCTCTAAACAAAATTCAATATGATGAGCACTTCCACCTTTCCCACACTCTTCATTCAATTCCCAATCCTTTTTTTATGATCTCTCCTTGTTCCACTTTTTTGCCCTACCTTTTTTTTACTATTTTTGGGGATTATTAATAATTATTATTAATTTTAATAAACCATAAATTTTTGAAATATTATTTTTATGAAAATTGAATATTTTGCGAAATCAATAAGTAGGATTCTTACGGAAGATAAAATAACTGTGTATGTGGGGGATTTAGTTTGTTGTAAAGATTTAAATATGACAGATGAAATTTGAGTAGAGACAAAGGAAAACTCACGTGGGGGTCTATAAATAAAATCGGGGTGATAAATAAAATTCAAATTAAACTTTTTCTTTGAATTCTTTCCCTCCAGAGAAAGTTTCTCTTAGCACTCAAAATCAAGTCTGAGCTTCAACTGAGGCTGAGCTCTACAGAGATGACTGGAGGAGAGAAAGTTTTGTCAAAATTTTCTCTATCTGCGCATCTCTCTTCTATAAGCCACTATGCATTCATAGTGTTGGGAGTATAGCTGATTTTATAGAGAAAAATGTCAAAAAATTGGAATATTTTTTTATGAGCTACTTGAACGCCGTTCCAAATTTAAATGGCCAAAAAAACTATAGTGGCTTGATAGCAAATGTCTAAATGCTGATGGGAATGAGAGTAAATTTAAAATAATTGAAAGAATGAAATTAATTTATTTGACAATTTAAATGATGAAATAAAATTCATAATAATAATTTAATAAGTATCGTCGTCATCTTCATCGGAAGAGCGTCCTGCCCTCCGCCACTCTTGAGAACTAATCCCTTGACCTGGCCTACGTGGCTCGTTCATCATGGTAGTCCCATCTCGACCCTCCATTGCCATTTGCTCTTGAGCATCCAATGACATGATGACCTCCATCCCTCCCGGTGCCCCATTAACAGAATCCTCCCTCACTTGAATATCTTTCTCAGAGTGTGTTATGGTAATCTATACATTTAATTTAAATGATTAATTTAAATTAAATATAAATTATTATTTTTTAAAAATAAACCTGAGTGGTTCTCATATTGGATTCTTGAATTGGAATAAATTCATTCAAATTAGCCACCATCACTGGCATTGTACTCCCCGGTTTTGTAATCATTCTGGGTGGTCTGTCAAATGGAAAGCCCATTGGTTTTACGTCTACAATTGACAATTGACAATTTAAATGAAAATTATTTTCAAAATTAAATAATAATAAAATTAAAATTTACCTGGATATTTAGTATCCAAAATCCCACAAAAACTGACGGACTCTTTACATGGCTTCCCTCCCTGGCTTGACTGAGATTGTCTATCTTTTAACGCATCACCCGTGACCATGACAAAGAGGTCAAATATCATGCCAGTATGACTGCCCCGTGGAAGGAGTAAATGTTGGGGCCATCCACACCCACATATGGCCTCCCGGGCACTGGGGTCACCTTTCCCTTGACTGAAGGCTGAAAAAACTTTCTCCAAATCTCTAAAACTTTGTTCCCACGGAATCGTCACTGAAGAATCGGATGATCTCCGAGTGATCTGGGTTAGACCCGTATTAACTAAAAAAAGTTAATTAAATTAATTGGCAATTAATATTTAATTAGTTTAATTACGGGTGTAGAAGAATTTGTCCATTTCTATGAAAAGATTGCGTTGATGACTCATCGTGAATCTTTCTCCTTGTTCATTGTGACGTGGAGCCATGAAAATCCGAACTGTTGCTCGTACAGGAGTCGGGAGGTCATTGAACACCTTTGGAAATTTTTTGTGATTAAATTTAAATTGCAATTTAAATTAAAAAATGTCTTACACTAATTTTATAATCAAAGGGCAAATGATCCAAATGAGAAATTCGAGCCCAGACTGGTCCCATTGTTTTTTGTGACCGGGCAAGGTCAAGTCCACGACTGAGGTCAATGTCCGTCCATCTCAGATTTGTACGGAGATGATTTTTCTCTAGTTTTGGTGTCTGTACTTCTATATTGGACACACGGATGCCTTTCCACACGAGCTAAATATTAAATGTAAATTAATTTTTGAATTTAATTAATTTAATTATAATTTTACCTGTTCTTCACGATAAGGTGGGAGTGTTTGCTTCCATTTGTCGAACATGTCATCAACAAATTTGTGCCATCTAAAGAAGGCGGGGTCTCTCAGGGCTGTTGCTTCACTTCCCATTGGTCCAATTTTTTCCTAAATTATTAATTAAATTAATTATTGAATTTAATTAATAAATTAAAATAATTGTACATTGTGTCTCTTTTCAGGATCGTGGGAGAAGCCAATGACGACGTGGCCCATGTTGTGGAGGTTTCCATAAAATTGCATGTTTTCACTGTAACTTTCAGCTGATTCCAACAAATTCCCTAAAATGTCCACTCCCGTGTCAAGTTCAACTTCCGGACCGCTCGGGGCCATTTCCGCACGTAAATTCTTGCGGCCACCTTTTGACTAAAATTTAAAATTTGAACGCCGTTCAGTGAAATTATTACTCCAAATGAAAATACGTGGTATAAAGTTAGTCCGTTAAAACTTTTTTAAAAATTAATTTACCGTCAAGATGACGCCAGTGTCGATGGCATCCGACAGTCGATCTTTCCATTTTCGCATGTCTTCAATATTCACTCGAAAATCGATATTGCCATCAGTCCGAGAGACACTCTAAAAAAAGTTTAATTAAATTAACAAATTGTTATTTAATTTTGAGATTTAATTTAAATACCTTGAGCAAAGTTTTTTCTTGTCGGGTCCCCCAATTATCCCCAGAATTTTGAGCCGACAATTTTGAAAAGTATCCTTCCGCCAAAACTGGCCCTGCGGAAACGTCCAAGGGACGGACTCGAGGTAGACCGTGGCTCAATCTCTCGGCGTCGTATCTTTTTTTTGAAAAAAAAGTTAGAACAGGGCTTTTTTGAATTAATAAGTTTTTAAAATTACCGGGTACACATGGCATGGTGCATATAATAAAATAATTCTCCTCGTCGATCCCTCATTCCCTGGGCACTGTTTCCGGCGTAGATAATGTGCCTTTAAAATTAAAATAATTATTACATTAACGTAATTGTAAACAATTAATTGGGCTTTACCAATGCCAATGATGTGAAGCTATTCCCAAATCCTCCCGAAAGTACGCCAATTTATTCTCCGGGTTCTCATTCCGACCCGTCGTAATGTCAATGAACTTTTGATCTCCTTCCTTCTCTTGCATTGGACTGGGTCCGTTGATTAAAATGATGGACTGTAAATATTTATTTTAATTGAGGTTTAATTGAGGAACTAATTAATTTAAATTATAGTTTACCCTTGATTTCATTGGCAATTGAGCTTGTTGTTCAGCCAGTTTTTTGGCACTGGATGGGATAACAAGGTCAGGCATGACCTCCCACAAAGCTGGGAGCTTGACCCCCCTCATGTCCTTCCTTTTTAAGGCTGAACTGGCCACGGCGTGGAGCCAAAGTTGGGAATTTATCATGGCCGAATCTCGGCAAAATGCCGCCGCATTTATGAATTGATCAATATCCGGTTGTTCTTTAAATTAAAATTTATTTTAATTAAAATTAATATTTAAATTAAAAGTAATTTCTTACTCATTAAAATATCCGCCAATTGTGAAACCGCTTCACGATGGGCTGGTATGAAGAAACTGAAGTGTGCCTATTGAATAAATAAATTAAATTAAATAATTAAATAATTTTAAATTAGAAAAATTACTTGACGAGGGCAGGCCATGCCGATGGCCCGGATGTCAATTTTCTGTCTGGGTTTATTGATGACGAAATTTTGGGAGTCGACTGAAGGGCCCATGTCTTCCTTCATGTCATTCATAATTATTTTTTGCTTCTCCGTCTGTACACATGAAGAGCACATTTTTTTATCTTCAAACAGTTAAATCTTGATTGGAGTGAAAAATAAACGAACGGCGTCAAAGTCTTACCATTCCGTCAGTTGGCACACTAAAATAATTATTGTCGGTTCCTCTCGGTCCCTATAAATTATTTTTACAAATTAAAATTAATATTATTAATTAAATTAATTGACATACCATGTACAGAGGGACATTAAGTCGCTCAAACATGTAGAGCAATTTTTGCTGGTTAAGCATGTCCATGGTGCCAAAATTTGAATTCCGGGTGTCCGGTCCAGTTGGGGCAGTAGTTAAAACTTGGAGTTGATGGCGTCCGTGTGTCACAAAATTCTGTCTTTGATTTGACATTAAAATTCTGGACAAAATTTAACTTTGTGCTAAGAAAGGGCGAGGCAGACTGGAGTCCAGGGAAAATTTGTCCGGGATTTTTTTTGTGTGGTTTCCTCTCAGAGAAGTTATAGAGGAAAAAAAAGATTATAATTATAATTAAAATTATTTAATTAGGGGTTCATTAATTTATTTATATTTAATTTATAATTTAATTTGTCAACAAAATTTATAAATATTTTTCAAAAGTTTAATGACTTGCATCGGGCAGGAAAGGTGAACCACAAAATTTGATAAAACTTTTCCTATTACCGTCAAAATATAACCACGATAAGATTTCGATCGTGGATATACTTGCTTTACCTTAACCACCATATGTACATG
>JAQIVZ010001657.1:0-29295 GCA_034700945.1 Arrhopalites spinosus
TAAAAATTGTGGATTTGTGTAAAGGTTGTTATAAACTCTACGGTTCTATATTGAATTATACAAATTTTCGGTGGAAACACTAATTCCTGGCGGGCGTTGCCCGCCGTGAAACAACTTGTACATAATATATTATTCGCTCATTCAGACATCCCCCCAGCACCTTTTAGTTCACCATCATTTAAATATAAAGTATACCAAATACAAGAGCAAGCATTTCAATTTTTCAATTACTTGTTTCTCTTACCCCCCTCCCCTTCCACCACATGTTCTCTCTTAAATATAATATATACTAGTCATTTTACATTAAGGAATTAAATCATGTCTGAATAGCACATGGTTTCTTTAAAGAGCATTGCATATTATTGTGAGAGTTTTTTTTCTCATATAAAATCCCTTATGTGTAACAAAAACATTTTTTTTACGTTCATTTTTTTCAAACCCAACTTATATAATTATTAAATTATACGCTTCACATGTCCACAACATAAACTACTAGTAGGACAGAGAGTTTGTCTAATTGTAGTACAACTTTATGGATCACCAAATCTCTTACTATGACATGACTTAAAGAGAGGGGGAAATAAATGTAACTTTGGTATGTATTTTAAGTTGGACAGCTCATCAAACTTTCTCCCTCCCTCTCTCTCCTTATATATATCAATTCACTTCACTTTTTGACTAACATTCTAATACTCTCATGTTCTTTAACAAAATGAAGCAAAATAAACGTCATCTTTGCACGTATCCTCAATTTAATATTTCCAAAAGGGATACGGAAACAGAGAGAGAGAGGAATTTTTTTTTATAAAAGATGAAGTTAATCCTCATCCGTTATTTTTTTAAACTCCCCCAGCCTAAAGTGAAGCAATATATTAAATGTTAGAAACTTTCGTGGTAAAAGGAGTTTCAATTTCTACAAATGATAATGAATAAAATGACGTTTCTCATACATTATTGAAATTCACAAACACAAAAGAGAAAAAAAAATCCCGTCCATTATTTCTTATTGTAAATCCATCCCATGTTTCTCTTCATCTTCATGATAATAATTTTACTTTACATCATGATGAAATTTTTTTTTGACCAAACTATCAAACTATCCATCCCCTACTTGATCTGAATCCTGCACTACTATTGCAACTCTCCAGCAAAATAATCAAAAAAAAATGATGATGATCATCTACATGCATTTCTCTATCTTAAAGATGGTTTTAAATTTCAACAGATATGTTAAATGAGTATAACATTCAGTTTTTCAATTCCCACGACATTTCATGCCAAAAACTATTTAATTTCATTGGAGTATCCTATGCAGACTTTTTGAAATGATATTGTATGGCCAGAGAGAGAGAGAGAGAGAGAAACATAATGACAACGTTCAATCCATTTCCATTTTTCGTTTGGCTTTTTAAGATTCATGTGTGTGTACATGTAGACTGTGTACGATTTTTCTCTTAAACCCTCCCCTCCTTCATCTCATCTCTACAAAAAAAATGGGATATACATTACAAACTAAATCCTTGGATTAATCTATACCTATCCTGCAAAATTCTTTTATATATGGCTAGTACATCTGTATAATTCATTTTTCTCAATACTTTTCAAAACAGACTTGGAGGCAATAGGAATATCAAGACTTTTGTATAGAGAAAAAAATTGAGAGAATGAAGAAACAAGATACTCCAAAGATTCCCTCACAGAGACTCACAAGATAAGAGTCAAAAGGTATACTACTGAGCCATCAAAGAAGAAAAAAAAACTTCAATAAGAAATACACGTCAATCTTTTACACTCACTTCTTTCGTGAGATTCGGCTTTGCTACCACGCTAGAAAAATCAAGACTCACACAAACAAATCACAAAATGTATGACTATCGAGTGCATAATATGCACAAGAGAGAGGGAATGAATAATAATAATATTATAATAATACCAAACCCCAGATTCACTGGCCACTACAGGTATAAAGACATGGTAGTTTTCAATCTACAATAAATAAAAAGAGGCTTGACTCTCTACTACAAAGTACTCCCCAAATCAGACAGACATGCATTGAAGCTGATTACCCTGTTATTAAAATTATCATGGCCCTAGGCAGTCGTACAGAGAGATGCATCACATCTCCCAAAACAAATGATGCCCTACTTCTATATTCATCCGATCGGACATCACACCATGCGTATTTTCCCTCTCTCTCTCTCTCTCTCTCATCTTTATCTTTCAAAAAATCCACCAATATGTATACAAATATATTATCAAACCCTTGTCCAACATGTTTCAAAAAATACCTACTGAGCACTATTCCAATTGTACAAGTGTAGAGAGACCAACTTGATTCACAAAAGACAGGACTGTCCATTCATCTTCTCTCTCTTGTGTTCCCAAAAAAAAAATCCTCATTTATATTATAGCTCGTCTCTTTTTACAGGAGACTTTTTTTTTCTCTCTCCCTCTCTCTCTCAAAACCAACCAACTGAAGAAAATTCGGACAAAAAAACCGACAAAGATGAAAGACCAAAAAAGAGAATAGTAGGAGAGTAGGAACAACAAGAGCATTGAATTTAGTACCTGCTATTAAAAGATGCAAAGTGTTGCATTTTCTACATCTTGAGCCATCATTCTCTATTCTACATAATTACTCACGGACTCTATAGAGCCCACTTTTTTTCCTCAACATGTTCAAAAACTGTCTCTCTACCTATTCTTATATACACTATTCCTGTCTAAAACTCAATACAAGTAAAAACAACAAACATTCCTTCTCCACATTTAAACATGTAAAGCGTAACCATCAACCCCCCCCCCTCCCCTCTTCTATTTTTTTAGTTTGAAACAAAGAGAGCAAAAGCCGGGGACGGAAAATCTTTGAGACTCGTGCACGACTCCTTTATAAATTTATACAGTGTAGTCTCCAAAAAAGATTTTTAAAACTTTCAAAAATAAAATAGCAAACAACAAAATATTGGAAGAATGGCTATTCAAGAAGAACAAGAGGGGAGAAAATTGCATTGTATTCTGTCAACACCGACACCTGTCCCGTTTTTTCTCTCTCTTTTCATTAGCATGCACAACGATGCGAGATCATAAAAACAATAACTCAATAAAGAACAGATAGCCTTCTAAATCTTTTTTTCTCATTTAACGGTCAATTCATTACACACACTAAAAAAATATTCAAGTGAAACTGGTCCTAAAAGGAAGAAAATATTTTCCATTTTCTAAAAAAGCTGTTCAATACCATCATCATCATCTTCATCGTTTACTGTAGAAATTGATGTACATTTTCCATTCAACTATAAAACTTTTTAAAAGTAATAATGAAAATGAAAAAGACAACAAGAGAGAGAGAGAGGAAAAAAATATGCATAATGTATTTAACCCCTTGTTTTTAAGACTCTCAATGAATATAAACAGTGAAAATGGTCAGTTGTAAGTCTATGAATTAAACTAAGTAGCTACAAATTTTTATCTCTGATCGTTACGCACGATTGTTTCCTTCCCATCAACTAAACAGTGTTTAGTTAAACACCACAAATTTTTTTTATTATTATTACAGCATCCAGCTTCAAAAGATCAATATAAAATGGACAAAGTTCTACCTCAAAAAAATATCTTGTGTACTCAACAGCACTACTACATGTAGTAGACTACTACCTACTGTATAGGAAGGAAAGACATTTATATCCAAAAACAGAGTTAATATAATTATCCCGTAGTTGTATAACTGTTTAAAAAAACGAAAACATTTACCTTTCCTTATATAAGTTTAAGTACATATTTAGAAAAGAATTCCACAATGACACTATCACGTACCATATAATATATTTCAAATAATTTCCTATTGGTATTTTTTCCTCTAAAAAATTCTTAAACCTTTAGTACAGACGTTCGATTAAAGAATTTCTAATATTACATCCACAAATTCTTGACAAAATAAAAATAAAAAAGTCATGTGTTTTGTTTATCTTGTCAGTCCATCTCTTTCTTTCCTAATGTACATTTCTTTTTCTCAATCCCCTCAACAAATTCTAATATACATTACATTGATGTAAAAAGGTGCTCAAAAAAAAGCTTTCACTACCCCATGACCAATAATTTCCTTTACAGGTTTAGAAAAAAAGTACATAACATCTACCTGTGATAAAGTAAATCTTTCGTATTGAGTATTTCTCCTCTTATGTTACTCGTACATATGTATTCCATTCTTTATCATATATCGTGAGATTTTTAACATGCAGTCTCCTCTCCACATCTCAAAATACGTAGACACCGACCAACCAACAAACCAACTTTTTTTCAAAAATATGTTTTACACATGCAAAAATAACATTTAAAAATTTGCTTCACTTGCTCTTTTTTTCATGCTAAGGTACGAGTATCATAGAGAGAGAGGTATTGGTCTAAAGGGAGAAAATAAATTCAGAAAATGATATTTTACTATAGGAATATAATAATGATGATTGGCCATCACGCACAAGTCAAGTAATATTTTAAGATGATTATCGCCATTTTCAACAAAATATAATATATCCCTCCACTACTTTCCATATTAATTCTGTAAAAAAAAACTTGGTACATGGCTAGAGCTCACTGAGTATATGAAAATCTTCATAGACATATTTTTATTTCTAACACTCACCATGTACATATGATTTCATGTCTTCACCGTTAGTTGACTATATTCAGTTTTTTTTCTATCACGAATAAAAATGTACGGATTGGTCTAAGGAAGTAAACAAAATCTACACTTGATTCCCTTCACCGACTTATGTTGTCTGTAATGGTAAAAAAAGAAGAAAAAATAAATGTATTCATGAACTCATCTTCACACACTATCAACATATTACAAGACTAGAGGCAACCAAGCCCATTTTAATGTCTAAAATAAAAAAAAACTTCTTTTCTCTCTCTCCCTCTCTCCTATCATTTCATTTCAAGAATCTTTTTCATTCCCATCACTAAACGTGTAGACCAAACTAAAAACCATTACACATTTCCTTGTTTCTGTTTAAGATGTTACATAACTAAAAGTATGTGTTAAATTAATTGTCCTTTTATCTTTAGTTACTTTTTGAAATACAAAGTAACTTTAGCCAAAAGTTGTCGGAATATAATTTAGACATATTTTATACTTTTTTTTTATCCTTCTTCCGTCTTCAATCTTTGAATGAATGAAAATCTCATCATTCATTTTATTCTTTCCTCAAACTTTTTTTTCTTTTCACACTAAAATCATCAAAGACAAGTTATCAAGAAAAAAGGAAGATGAACAAGTTCAAAAATGTTTTTTTCAAAAAAAAAATACAAGACAAAATAATATTTTAAAAAGTAATCTCTCTAATCTACAACAAGCCTACACAGTACACACACACAACCATCAGTTTTCTAGTCGTATATATTATCTGTATTGAAAAAAGTGATCGATGTAATTAAGAAGGAAAAAAAGGGAGCCAGTTCAATAATTATGAGCATAAAAATTTATTTTGTTTAAAATCTCAAATCTTGAAACCACTTGAATTTTCTATGAGCATAATTTTAATATCAATGGAATATATGTAAGTATTTAGTAAGTACATTCAATGGAATATAATGCAGAAGCCTTCTCTGAAAAGTGTACACATGGACTGGCACAAGTTTATCAAGGTGAACTTCAATATGTGCACCTCACCCATTCACTCACTTTCAATCATTTGTTGCAAGATCCGCCACATACAACTGTGATAAATGCACCATATAATCTTTCGTCGTAAGGGATAATCTAATGTTCTTTAAGTTTAACATTAAGAAAGAGAAGCTCCCCAATTTTTTTTTATTGTACCCTTCAAAACTACTTTTGTTTATATATACATAATTATCATATTCCTACATATCACTACATATGTATGTACTGGAACATTTTGCTATGCATTTACAAGAACAATTTTATACCTGTCTGTCGTCTGCTATGTAGAGAGAGACTACCTACATAAAATTTTACAAATGAAACGAGAATTACTCTATATACTCAAACGGATCATGTCAAGTTCATGCAGAGTCCATTCTAATGTACTTTAACATGCTCTCTCCCAAATGATGTACATAATCAATTTTTCTTTATTTTTTTGACAAGTCCACTCATTTTCTTAAATGAATTGCAATTTATTCCCGTCAGTCAAGAATTTATTGATAGCTCGTCCTTCAAAAACACCCAGACAGTTTTTTTCCTTTACCTATAGATATTTATAATCATATCAAACGAGTACAATGAGTTTTGATATACATTTAATTTAATGTAAGATTTACTTATGTATACCCGTTTAAAGTTTCTCGTCTCTTAAATATGTGCGAACAGCTGAACAAAAAATTGTTTAGTTATTTTTTTTTCAATTTATTTGAGAACAAAAGCCTCAATTTTTTCACTAAATTTACAATTCTTCTCTTAAATCCTTTATTCAACTTTTCTTTTGCTTTGTTGTACTACCGCTAATTGAACATCCTTTTTTTAAAAAACAACATCATTGTCTTCTTTTTTAGAAATAGATGAAGAGGAAGAATAAAAAATTTTGTTTCAATTATTTTTGCATTCTGGAATTTAATCTTAATATTACTTCTACCATCAAATAAATTCTCTCTTTAATATACTAAATAGTTACAAATTCTTAAACTGTTTGAAAATAAAAATTCTTGCAAAAATTCTGTCATGTCTTTCACCATACATCCTATACCAATGCCAATTATGTACATAATATTTGCAACAGTTTCCCTTTCTGATACCTGGACGTATAAAACCATAAAAAAATAAATGAATGTTAATTTATTAAATTTTTGAACCGATGCTGCCAACATCTTCCATATATATGTACCTGGTACACACACATATGTAAATGTAAATGTGCATGTGTATGAAAATAGCATCCGTCTCTTTCATGAGTTGGACGCTGTTTCAAGAAAAAATGAAAAACGGTACACGGAAGCTCATTTCCAGTTGGTCAACCTAGCTGAAACACTTGCGATTATTCTACTTGACATTCACGACTGAACATTTTTTGGTTAATATAATCACAGCAAACTCCCCCCTCCTTCCCCACTCATTTAATAATAATAATAATGTTCATACATTTGTGTACATAGTTCTGGAGTGACATCCGCTATCTCCATTGTCTGCCTCACAACTTGACGAAAAATCTCATTCTTCCCTTTTACTTAATTTTTTTGAAGTCAATGGTAAATATACTAATAAAATAGTATTTTAATGCTATGTATATCCTCTGTCGCTCAGCTCAACTCACATTATTAAATTACTGAGACAAATCATAATCTTCGCTAGAGGTACGGGAAGATAAAAATTATATTTTTTTTGTTTATCTTATTTCTAATTGTCTTTTACACGACTAAAATACATTCTGTGTATTACGTGCATATACAAACTACTAACACAACAAAAGTCTCCCTTTTGTACAATTTAATGTAACAAAAATTGTTCCCCATTCAGTATGCAGTCAAGCCAGTCAAGGAAAGGTAAATTGGGTTAAACTTATTTTTGATCTGGTTACAAGAAAAAGTTTTCTGCTCATTTCAACTAGTACTAAATACTACAGTCGCACCACCTCCATTATATTCTTTTTATACACAATACAATGCAAAATGATTCTTAGAAATAATTTAACCCTTTCTTTTATTCTGTTTTTTTAACTTTACATGCTTCGACAGTTTTAATCTTACATCCTTTTTTTTTTACAAAAATAAAATAATATAATTTCCTTTTTCGAAATAATTGCCACTTAACTTATAGAAGAAGAGAAATGAAGATTTAAATTTTAAAAAATAGCTACATAATATTATAGAAATAAAAAAAATTTACAAAGTCTTACCTCAAGAATACCATCAAAGTTAACAGCTCTACTATTGACGCGGTCATCATCACTGTCACCTGAATCGCGTTCTATTCCCTCGTCATCTGTTTCTGGTCTCTCTACAGATTCACCTGAAAAATTACAAAAGAAAAAAAACAATCAGAGACAATGAAAAAATTTCCGTCTGACCACAACATTAAACTATAAAAGTGCATTCACATCGACAAACACAAAATATGTACAGTGTACAATAAGAATTGCATAAACATTTGTGGGTTCAGGCTTAGGCTAGAGAGAGAAAAAAAGAGAAAACTACACACAAGTTTACTGAACATAAAACCCCCCAACAATCACTATATCTATGCTCATGAACCACGAATGGTTCAAGTGTCAGTATTATAATATAATATTCATCAATTGTGCCATTCATTACAATCCAAGAGTGCTTATGTGATCTTGTAAGAAAAGAAGCATGCTCAATGAGCATTCCTCATCATTATTAGAAGAAATACAATTCCAAAAAACTCTTTGGCAAAAAAAAATTATGAAGAGTTTCAAATTTTTTTAAAATGAACTTGAACACATTCAAAAAAGAACAAACACAAACACAAGAGAGTACTCTATTCTTCATGCATTTGCTTTTATACATTTCACTTCTTTTTTTTGTCTCCCATAATATAAAATATATTAAATTGAGAAGAGGTGATGGTGAAGAGGGGGAGGGGGTGAGTGTACAAAAAAAATAACATGCAAAAATTATTCATTGGACTCCCCATTCCTTTGAGATTTGATATGTGTGCATGCACATGTATACTTTATACATGACATTCGATTGACTAAGAGAGAGAGAAAAGACTCTCAAAAGTTCGTCTCCTCTCATCTATACTTTTAAACAGACAATAGGAAATAAACAAGCTTGACAGTGAAATCGCATAGCAAAAGTTTACCAAAAAAAAGTCGGCCGACGTAGACAGAGAGAGACGATTTGATAAGGTTTCATTTTCATTTTTATTGGTAAATGAACCCAAATCAAGTGTATGGAGGAGGGTTGATCATCAGTTGTACAGTGAGAGAGAAGAGATTTGAAGATGATGAACAAGAAGAAGATGGGGATGGGGATGCACACGTTCATCGTCATAGTCAGATAATGCGTATGAGAGAGGGATATAAAATAAAATAGAAATATATATAATATACATACATCAAAAAATTACACCTCATTACATTTCTCTCTATCCCTCATCTTTTTTGTACTCTCACACAAGTCATGTGCTATCACATTCATCCACGTACATGGTTATAAAGTGGCATACCTCCTTGACATTTTTGTAAAATGTACTAATTACTCAAGAGACAACAAGATTTATACCTTGTCTTACTAACTAACAACATCTTCTTCTTTTTGACAACATTTATATAATGTATAATGATATTTCTAATAAACATAAAGTGTTGCACACATGGAGAGACAAGAGAGAGAGAGAGACATACAAAATTCTTCCTTCCTTGCTTACACAAAACTAACCAACTAATAATCACATTTGTCTCTCTCTCTCTCTCTCATCTTTATTGTTAAGCAGTTAAAAAAACTACAGACTACTTTGTTCAGTCAAATAGGCCTCCTTTGTATGAACTGCCAAAATGTGTTTGGCTTAGCTTCATCGCCTTCATCGGGTCTCTTGTTCAACCATCAAATGATATTTCTCTCATGTTCTTTCATATGCCTCACTTCATTTCATAGACCATCACATCACCTGAGTCCTGTTTAAATCAACCCAGTCAACCACTCACAATGTAAAATAATACATTGTTGTATGTATATGTACAAAAAAAATTCCTCTACAAAATGTTAAAAAAACTGCATCATTTTTATTCATACCTCATTTCAATTCCTCATATCCCACCAAATTTTTTTCTCTCCCTTAGACTACCATCTCAAAAACTGCGTTAGCAATTACAACATACAAAAAAAGTTGTATCTGTACTGTGTACCCAACAATTATATTGTATAAGAATATAAGAACAAAAAAAACAAGATATGGGGGCACTGGGCACTCAAAAAGAATTTCCTACACTTGAGAGTCTCCAAGTATATAATTTAAACAATGTAGGAATACACTCTTCATCATCTATGAAAGAAAAAAAAATGAACAGCAAAGTGTGTAACCAGACCCAACCAAACCAGAAATGAGACTAGTCTGAGACTAGTAGTTCTTCTCAAAGAAGAGCCGTTTTTCTCCCCATCTTTGCCAAATCATTTATAAATCTTTTTTTCAAAACAAAATTATGTTTGTCCAACCTAGAGTGTTAATAGCTAACATCTTACATATATTGTAGAATGACTCTTGTACACTGTTTTTATTTGCGTAACAGAGGAAGCCTTCTTTTTTCAAGTTAAAACTAAAATTCTTGAATTTAAAAATGTCAAATAAATTCACTACTCCCAAAAGAAAGAACACGTTCTCTCTCTTTCATTTTCTATTCACCAAAAAAAATATATATAAATTTCCAGCTGTTGCTAATAATTACTCAAATGAAATATTGTGTACAGATCTTTACTCTTACTTCTACACATGGACTTGTACATTGTACGCAAGTACGGTGGACCGCGTGACGAAATATTATCATCAAAAAACAAGAAGAAGAACAAGAAACAATTCAAAATGTTTGGATGCTACTATAAATTTCTTTGTATTATGTTGTACATACCTATAAGCAAAAAAGAAGAAGAATATTATAATATGTAGAGAGAGAGAGAGTAATGTGCGTGCTCTTTAATTCCTGCGTTATGAAAAATTAAATTAATCATTTGTCTATCCCCTCGTCTCTATTTCCTGTATCTTCTTCTGTCTCCATAACATATTATTATAAATTGTACACAGACACACACATCTCTTCACTCCTCCATATAAAAATGTACACAAAATCTTCATGTATGGCGGCTTGTGAAGATAATATCAGAGACATTACACATAATGTAAATTATGAACCAAAATTATCATTCATCACTATTTTCTACCACCGACCTCAACAGCCAAAAAAACGTCATCAAAGAAATACATTAATTCCAAACCCTCTCCATATATCCTCTACATGAATACCACAAACCGATGACAGTGGTCAGACAAAAAACTATGAATCTTTTTTTTTGTCTTTCATGTTTTATGACATGAAATTCCATCACTTTTTCTCTTTCTATATAAAGTCAAAGGCATATGTGATGGATATGTGTTGAATATAATAAAATTAGAACTGACATTTCATCATAAAGTTCCACTTTATTTCTCCTACCTGTGAGCTACAAACATTACTTCAAATTGAGAGACACAAACCCCTTTCATTGTACACATTTCTGTTAAAAGGTTATTCCTTACATTTAATGGAATAGAAAAAATAACCATTCACTTCAAACAAAAACTACCATATGTTTGTAGTCAAAGACAATTCAATAGAAGCTTCCAGTTTCCTGCTTAATGTTATTAAAAATACGATCTAGTCTTATCAAATTGTTTTTTTACACGGAATTTTACCACCTTTTTGAACACTGGAATTTATCCAGTGTTTTTTTTCCTTTCATTTAATTATCATATGCCATTTTATTAACTGTACATATGTACATTGTAACTCGCTTGAAGGCCATCGATTTTTCCAACTTTGTCTGCGTCGGTGTATTGGCCCATTTTCTCTCTCTCTTCCTCTCCCTCTCTAGTGAAAGTCAACCTTAGGTCGATGGAGTAAAAAGAAGAATAAAACGTTATAGCAAAAACATGTTTGTGCCAAATATGGTCATCAGTAACATTTTCAAATAAATACAACCAATATCTGTATTTTATGGATTTCAATTTTATAACCTTTTTTTAACAAAATAAAATCACAACAAATTTTCTAGTCTCATAAATGATGTACAAGTAGTTTAAAAGGTGAAAAAAACATTACCAAATTAATTTCTTTTTTAAAAATTCACCCCTACACAGGTAAAAACAGTCAAATTTTTTTGCAGTAGAATAAATTACGCAGTGAACACACACACGTCATAATGCAGTCACACCAAAAAAAATAATTTAGAGAAAAACCAGAGCACAGTCAAATGACCGCATAGTACAAATGAATCTGTTGTACAATTTCCTCAAAAAAAAAAACAACACAACGTCAAGGTAAAAATCATATGGAAGAATTTCAACATATGTTGAAGAATTTTTCCACAGGTAAATGTAATACAAGATAGATTTCTATGACTCATTAAATCATGACAACATCAATAAACTAAAAGTTTAAGCATATTTACAATAATAAAATATCCAAATTACTTTTTTTTAATGATTTCTACACAACCATAATTTGGGTAAAATGAGGAGAATTCAAAGAGCCACATACTCAAATGTTCAAGAAAAAAAAAGAATCATCATCATTGTCAGTCAAATGGTAAGGAACGAGATGGTCGACAATAACAATAATTGCATAATTAAACAATACTTCACATTGACGTAACTCTCTCCCCTCCTTTTCCTCCAAAGGATAGGACGAACGTCCGAAGTAGAACTTTCATTTCTATCCTAATTGACTCTCTTATTCTCATAAGAGGAAAAAAAAGAGACACAAAACAAGAAACAATCTTGACTGTGTAGTCTCTTCATTAGTGTGTAGAATTATAATGTTAATAATTAAAACAAAAATTTATGCCCCTCCATAAAAAACAACAACAGCTACAACAACGAGCAAACCGAACGGGGCATGTAATTAAAATAAAAGGAGGAAAAACATAATTTGCAAAAAAAAGAAGAGTTTAAATGGTACCCTCTTCTTTTTTAATGTGTGTAAAGTTAAAACAATTTAACGTCCTTCTATAATCTCCGCAAAAATTTTCTTTACAGAGACGAACCCTCCATTGAATTATGATGGCACCACGCAGATTTCTGCGTACAGGACTTAGCCATTAGTAATCACACACACACATTATTAAAATCTACACACACAATCCATTGACTTGAAAAAAACGTTAAAGGGATAAGTCGTTTAAAGTTGTTGTGTTTGGTTTGTAGTACACTTTACCTTTTGTATCATGTACACCTACTGCCTACAGTTTTGAATACTTTTTTTTAATAAGTATAAAAAACTATACACACAAATTTTTAATACCGAGAATTTCATTTCCTTAATTTTTAACTTTTTAATAAAAAAAAATAACATCAACTGACACTCATTTGTCTAATATTATTTATAAGTATTTACCTGTCTGTCTGTATTAATATCCATTTAAGTAACTTCTTTTTCCTATATAAAATAATCAATAATAATAAACTCATATGTTGTTTATAAACAACAACAAAAGAAAGTCTCGTCATTTTCTCCTCTAAATTTCCTCTTTAACCAGGACAATAAATAAATCCCTAACGGTGTCCAGTTTCCCTAACTAACGTTATACTGTACTGTACATATCATTGAATATTTATATACAAATGTATTGGGATCATAAACACAAGAGAGAGAGAGAGAGAATAATTTTTCAAACAGTTATGCTAAACTCAAACATTGAACATATATTATCATCATTATTATTATTCGTGGTGAAAAAAAAAGTTGTAATCTATCCTTATATCCTTTAAGTGGCTCGTCCTCATCCTCAAACCTCCTCCTCATCGTCAAGCAAAATATCAACCAAACATTCCACCCCCCAATCAATTTCCAAACCATAGTTTACATTTTGATGCTCCTTCTCCTTGTGTCTCTTATCATAGAACAAGAATATGTTTCAAAAAGTCTAAATAAACGTGATTATTTCACGTTTCATTTTTTTGAAAATAACAAGCTGTGAAACATGGTCCTTGTCCTTCATGTTTTGTACACCCCATGTCCATGTATATTTTCTATTCTTTAATGTTATAAATATTGTCTCCATTTATTTCTTCTTCTTTACAGTACAGGTATAGGCCCTTCTTTTGTTAAAAGGAAAATTGACTGTATAATATATGCTCATTGTGAATCAGTAACGTTCATCATCTGACTGTTTTGGTTAATTGGCAGACAGAGAGATGCTCTTTTGCTTTGTTATTATGTACTTAGATTATTTTTTTACAGGTGGAGCATTTTGTTAGTTTTTCTCTCTTCCCCGTCTCGATCTATGTAGGTGCTCTTTTCTATAGTCAAATGGATGTACCTGCATATAATATGTATCTGTATATTGACTTAATTCCAAAGTAAGACAAGATCAAAAAGTATCAGATAGACACAGAGAGAGAGAGAGAGAGAATGGTGTCAATGTGGACCGTCAAAACTAAATTAGCGGTACAAGATTGTCAAAATTGACAAGCCCATGAAAAAAGATTTTCAAGACAAAATTATAATAATACTTTTTAAACCAACTCCCTTTTTAAAGAAGCTTAAACAAAGTTGTAATTATATTAAAAAGTATAATCTTTACAAGTAATCAAACTACAGTCTGATCATCATCTTGTTATTTTTTTCTGTTCTTTGTACAACCAAAAAAAATTATACAATTGTCATTGTGTTGCAATGTACCAGATAACCATTTCATAGGAAATCTTGTTCAACAGAAAAAAGTACTACAAAAAAAAACTCCTTCATTCCAAGTTAAAACTTCCATTTAACTTACATAAATATTTCAACCAGCAAATGACTCACCAAAGTTATCTACTGGAATACGTATCTTTACATGATGATGAAATTACTCATCATCTATTTCCATGCCCAATTATGAATCATTAAACTTGTAAAAAAACTGAACGATAACAATATTTTAGGCGGAATATATAGAGAAATAATTGACAAATGATGAAATGGTAAATTTAATATAATCAGAAGACTAAAGAGAGAGAGAGAGATATGTTTAAAAAATTATATTGAAAAATATTTTTAAAATCTACATAGCACCACTAATAAGATAAACATTTCCGTAAAGGTCAGCCATACTAACAAATAGAATAAATATAATATTTATTCTCATCTTTTAAAGCAGCTGTGGCGAATGCCAAACCCACAGTTTAGCCATGAAAGACAATGCAATAAGTAAATACAACAAATGTGCGTCTCATTAGCACAAATAAAATGATAATGATTAACGACTCTATGGTTGGACTCTCTTTTTTTTCTCTTCCTCTTCTTCTTGTAGTTCAATCTCTCTCTCTCTCTCTCTAATGTCATAGTCATGTTCATAATTCTTTCTTTTGACATTCCTTTGGTTTAGTTTTTGAACTTATTTGCTATTTTATTTACTTTATAACTGCACACACATCTATACAAATTAAATCTCTCAAAAAGAAAACTCAAAAAGATTTACGAGTGCGTATAGGTGTCCCCTGTACAAGAGATAGAGATAGAGAAAAAAAACCATTAGCAGTTTAAGCTTATCTTCACTACGTCTATTAAATATACACTAGCAAAATGTACCATTCATTTATTCTTTATTAGACCATCCTACCACACCATAACCTAGTAACATTTCTTCCGTCTCCCATCAATTTCTGTTTGGGAATTATCTGTCTAGGTAATTATTGAACAAATTCATCTCTAATCTCTACACAAAAACATATTTGATCTCTCTCCCTTCAAAAAAAACTGAAAATCTCCTGTGATATCTGTACACTGCACTCCATCCAACGTTGTAGTAGAATAGAGCCCAACCTTTGTTCACAGGTGACCCAAACAAAAAAAAAGGATTCTCATTGTTATTTTATTGTCTACAAAAAGCAAGACATTTTAATACATAAACTACAGATTGCAAAAAAAAAAAAGAATTTCTGAGTAACGACACAATACACAATGTTTCCAACTAATGAACATTTTAATTGAACAATGTACAAGATAATTCAAGTGTCTTTTTACATACACACCAACAAGAATATTTTGTTACAAATTGAAAAAAATCCGTCGTTTTCTACCTTCCCAGAGAGAGAGAGACATTAGTAAAACAATGTAAACTAGATCATTTGAGGATTTTATAACACAAGAAAAACATGATATCTCAATGTTTTTTTTTAAACATTAAAGAGAGTACACACACAGAATACAGAAAAGAGATTCTAGAAGAGGAAAAGATTATTGCGAAAGTAATTTTTTGTCAAGTCATTGCACAATCTCAAATATATCAACAAGTGATTTATTATGACAGAAAAGATGTGCACCACTAAACGAGTAACAAGTATCTATAGTAGTTAGTCCCCGTCCATGGAAATATAATATGGACATTTAGTTCAATAAAGTAGCAGTTAGAATACTTTCAAATTTGTGTTTTTACACAATTCATCATGTTTCAAAGTCCAAAAGGGGAATTAAGATAAATAAAATATATTGATACATATTATTTATCTCTCTCTCTCACATGGAGTCCGAGTGACAGAATCATGTTGAATGGCAGATTTTTTGTTAAATGAGTTCCACTATGTACATAACACAAAAAAGTACTGGAGTGTAATAGTATGTTGTTCACCATTAAAATAAGTTTAACTCTGACTAATTGTGGTCGTACTTTTCTACATTTTAAAATACAAAATAAATACCGTAATAACTCAATTACAACCCGGGCACCTAATAGAACCCGGACACCAAATACACCCCGGGTCTAAGAGCCTCGAGTTTGAATACAACCCGGGCACCAATTAGTACCCGGGGAGTTCTATTAGAATTTTAGTTTTATGACCAGTAAGGAGACTTTTCAACGACAAGAAAATTCTTAGTGGTATTTTATTTCTGTACTAGGCAAAAAACGCACTTTTTCCATGTGTCGCACGCTCATGACTGGCATTTCTGTAATTGACCTGACCTGAACTTGAAACTTTAACACAATCTTAAGGCTGGAGCTTGTATTTTACATCAGAAACGACAGAAATGCAAATATTATAATATTCCTTCCTCTACCCTTGTAAAAATAAGCTCAATTTTTTCTCAATTTTTAAAAATTAGGCTTGGTAGTTGTATAAAAATTAAAAAAATTGCATACAACCCGGGCATCAAATAGAAGCCGGGCACCAAATACACCCCGGGTCTAAGAGTCTCGAGTTTGAATAGAACCCGGGGGGTTGTAATTGAGTTAATACGGTAGAGGGATCTGTACAGATCCTTGAGTAGTGGCTTAAGCCTTCCCATGTAAAAGCGTCAGTACAGATTAAGGAGTCATGGAAACTCTATTCTATTAGCATAATGAAAATATCCCTGTCCCTGCTGGGATTTTATTCCTCCTCCTCCACCACTCATACCCAACACAACAAGAGAGAGACAAAGTAACCATACATGGGGAAAGCCCCACATATGATATTTCTCTCTCTCTCTCTCTTAGCTCTCTATAATGAAGATTATACCCGGAAAATTCAGCTTTCTCTCCCTCTCTCTCTCATTCAGAGAGAAAGGTAAAGAGAAACAAAAGGATAGACTTGTACAGATACAATTATAAGACTTTTGTATATTATATATAAATTGTAATGTGTACTGTATGTACAATGTAATACTTATGGGTTTCGGAGATCCATTAAAGTGATGGCATCCCTCTCTAAGAGAATAGAAATGTTTGTAATATTTTGAATATTTTGTTATGTGGAATTCTCCTGAAGAGAGAGAGAAATTATTTGTGTACATGAAAATGAAGAGTTCAGTCATCAGATAGTTTTCTCATATGGAGAGAGAGAGAGAGAGAGAGAGAGAGAGAGAAGAAGAAGAAAAGTTGTATTTGATGTGTGGAGTTGTGGACCAAAATAAGCTTATAAGGGTAGGAGGGAGGGTTATTGTAATTTATTTAATGTATGAGATCCACAATTCTACATGGAGGGAGATTTTGAGAAAAGAAAAAGCTTTTCCATTTCAATTCGCCTCCAGAAATAACACAAAACGAGGAGGAGGAGAAAGTTGACTTGTTTAACACGATGAGACCTTCCCAATAGTCACTCTTTTTCTCTCCATCTCATTCATTATCATAAAACTTCAAAGCCAAAAAACGTGAGGTAATGGAAACAGGATTAGGAGTACACCAAGAATCGTCCCAAAGACAAAAACGTGTCCCATTTTCTATTTCTCTGAACCACCTCAAATCCTCTTTTTTATAGCTTTCTCTTTTTGCAAAAGATACGCTAGTCATCACTGGTTAAAATACGGGGAAAACAACAATACCTTTTTTGATCACAGACCACAGTAGGAGTTACAGTACTGAGAAATAAATGAAGAGGGGGGAGGGGGGATGTGGTAGTCATACAAAATTAAAGTAATTTTAATAATTTAATATTTTAGTTGATTTCATGACAATAGTCCATCTCCCTTAAACTGTACAATTTCAAGATAAATTTTAGTGCTTAAAAAACAAATTAAACAATTCCCCTCATGGTCATAATTTTTTTTTCTAGTTTCTAGCCCATGAGCTACAATTAAGATGAAAAGGTTCTCATTTTCTTTAAAAAAAATAAAAACAAGAGTCCAGTTAAAATAGCTGAAGGCAATAGTGGGGAATTTTAAATGAATAATTAATTTTGATTTGAGATAATGGACCATCATGATGACTTTGTTGAGTAAATATAAGAATATGAGGAGAAAGTACAAGAGAGGGTTAATAAATTGAATTGGAGAAAGAGAGAAAGTAGAGTTTTCCCATAGAAATTAAAGTATTATTTTAAGAGTTAATTGATGGTCGGTGGATCAAGAGGGGAGGTTGTATAATGTAGCTAATGAATTGCAAATATTTTATGAGAATCCCTCCTCCTCCTTCTTTTATAGACTCTTCATCTTTTACAAGGCAAAGTTTGATACATTTTATTCTCATCTATTTTCATCTCCTAATGACATGGAGACTCTCTCTCTCTCTTTGTCTGGGAGAGAGAGAGTAAGAGAAAGTCGGAGAGAGAAAACAAGGGGAAAGTTTCATTCCATTATTTCACGTCATTATTGATCCTTTGTTTCTCCATTTCCCTCCACACAGTGAGTCTCATTCCCATTTAACTTGTACATGATGTAACATGTACATGTTACAAGTCATATATGGAAATAATAAGAATACAATGAAGCGAACAAACTTGGAGACTCTGCTCGGTTAACCTTGAGGAATTCAACTGATGGGTCTTGAAAGATGGAGACAAGACAAGAGAGAGAGAGAGATAAAAAAGGTTAAATATTTATATCAACATGATTCACATCATGTACATCTTAGTTCAAAGTCCTCGGGAAAAATAAAATGACAACATTCATGAACATGATGATGATGCGTTCAGTCGTATTAAAAATGATCAATAAATTTTCTATAAACTCAAACTTTCTCTCTCCTTTCTCTCTCCTTTCCTTCAATTTAAATTTTCAATAAAGCGTCTCTCTCTCTCTCCATGTCAATGAGAGTCGGAGAAAGAGCATGAGGACGACATGTGATTTGTGAATGTCAAAATGTTTGGCATGGTGACTTTTGTACAATTTGTCAACCAAATGAATATTTTGGAAATGAAATGAGAGAGAGGGCAAATAGTTTCTTAGTCATTTCCTCTTAATTTTGTCATAACTTGATCTCGACGAGTGTCCGTTCCCAATTTTTACAGTCAAGATTCCACACACTTTTAGTTGAAATCATGAGGAAAGAGCCTGATAACTTTTTTGGGACGGAAATGTGTAGGGGGAAATTACTCGGATGGTCTCTCTCTCTGTGACTGTACAGGTGTATGAAGTTGAAAATCTTGTTTTTCCCACAGTTAAAATTTGACTAATAATCTTCTATGTACATAATAGTAGAGAGAGAGAGGAGTTTGGAAGAACAAATCTAATTAGAGAAAAGGCTACCCTCCTCTTTTCCAATCACCCAAGACTAAATATGGAGGGAGGACTAATGGAAAATTTAAATTAATTTATAAGGAAATTTTTAAAATTTTGTAATGTTGAGATACCAAATTAAATTTTCTAACACGTTTCCTCCGTACACCACGTACAACTTCCGGACCTGGCCCCTCTCTCTCTTGATATTTTCAAAAGGGTTCGTTATTATCGTGGACCTTTCTAGAGTATGTACAGGTAGAGAGAGAGAGAGAGAGAGAGTCCAAGAGTCGATTCATTAGGAGCTTAATTGATGGAAAGAGGAGGAGGAGGGTAGTCGTAGTCAAATACAAAATTTTGGGGATCCTTACCTTTTAATACTATTAACCAAGATTTTCAATTTACCTTTTTACCTGTGTGTACAGTACTACACACACACACACTAGTCACAAGTATGATTTATTTTAGAGTGGATAAATTGTTGATTAGCTCAGCTCCATCTCATTTGATGGAATTTCTATATTTTACTCTGCCCCATTTATGCATTTATATATTCCTACTATAGTTAACATTGTGTTTAATATATTTAATTGTAGAATTTTTTTTTTTTGAAGAGGACTTGTGGAGAAACAAAAGGTTTCAAAAAATATGTACATACTATAATTTATTTATAAAGCGTAATAATAAAATGAATAATTATAAAAAATAATTATGTGCCCCTCCTTTCTCTTTTTAAAAAAATGATATTAACAAGATACAGTAGTGTTATCACAATAGAGGATTTTTTTTTTAAAAAATCGTTTCTTTTTCTATTATTATTTTGGAATGAGTTAACTATAGAAAATATTTTGCATGTGTGTTATATTTTTGGGGGAAGATTAACGTGTGTGTCATCCGCTCTCTGTATATATATATGTATATTTATTATGCATATTATTATTATTGTGCGTTCCATGCAAAGACTTGGATGAACTGACTTCCTGTGAAATGTTTAATTCACAATTATTATTTTCATGCCCGGTTTTGTAGAATGAATAAAAATAACCATTTTATATCTACATATATTTTATTATGTACATTATAATGTTGAAGAATATATTTTTTTGAAAATAATGTTCCTTTTCTTTGTCCAAAATTATAAGCAGTGACACGGAATGTGTTTTTTCCTAACAGAATTCAACGTCAGTTAATTCAAAATAATTTTAATTCTAGACGACGCCCCTCTCTGTCCCATTCAATGTGGAAGAGTTTTATTAAGCAAAAGAAGTAATAATAATGCAGAAGGTACCGTATGGGGAATTAAATAGAATGATATTTTAGCTAAATTCTTTCCTTAATTTTCATCATCATTATAAATTATAAATTGTTATAAAGCTTTTTTTTTAAAAAAAAAATATCCCTACAATTGTAAAATTTTAAATGAATTGATAGTATTATTTGATGTGCATGCTATTTTATTTTAAAGTCATTGACTCTTGAATTTTGATGATGCACGTTTTTTGGGGAGGACAAAAGATGACCCAAGTCCAGGAAGGAAATTAAGCGTTCATTAGTGGAGCCAGAGAGGTTTAATTGTTTGGAAAAATATTTAAATTGAGGAAAAATAATCTTTTGATGTGTAATTATTGCATTGACACCTTTTGTAATTTAATTTTATATTTTTTAATTTATTCATGAAAGGAATTCACTTGGAGAGGTCAAAGTGAGGTCAGGAAATTGTGTCCACCTTTTTTGAGTGGACATCGACGCGACACCAAGTGAGCGAGTTGGGTAACTGCCCCGCGATCCCAGTCCCTCTGACGATTGTTCTTCAAAGTCGTTTGCTGGGCCGCATGTTCTTTTCTTGCGTTCGTCTGGATCGAGGATTTAACCGAAATAATTAAAAAATGGTGAGAAATTTGTCAAAATTGTAGTATTTATTCATTCCTAATTGATTATTAACTTTCTCCAGTAGTGTGTAAACTTTTGGTTATTAATATAATTTGTTTATTTCAGAGTACCAATAAGAAGAAGACCAGAAAGCTGAGAGGGCATGTGTCACATGGACATGGTCGTATTGGTACGTTGTTTTTTTTTTTTTATTAAATTTAATTAAATTATGGATAGATTTCTAGCTGGAAATATATAAAATTGGTAGTATTGTATACACTTGATAATGTTGAAATTAAAAGAGATTTGGGAGAAAGTTTTAACGAGATTTTGTGACCACAACATGGGACTGTATTTCAAATGGAGAATGTTAATCTTAAAATTAATTTTGTTTTTATTTAAACAGGAAAACATAGGAAGCATCCGGGAGGTAGAGGTAATGCTGGTGGTCAACATCATCACCGTATAAATTTTGACAAATACCATCCTGGTTATTTCGGAAAGGTGAGTTGAACCGGCATTTTTTCCCTTATGCATGTTGTACCTTATTTAATATGTACTTTGAATGAACTGTGAATATGCTAATTTGTTATCATGAAATGGAACAATTGACTCACTTTTATTTTTTTGATTGGTAAATTTAGTTGGGAATGAGAAATTACCATGCCCGGCCCATTAAGAAATTTTGTCCCATCATCAACCTAGACAAACTCTGGAATTTGGTGAGCGAGCAAACCAGGCTTAAGTATGAGAAAAGTAAAGACAACAAAGTCCCTGTTATCGATGTTGTTCGAGCGGTATGTAAAATATAAATTTATGATCTGCAAAATATTTTAAAATGCAAGTTTTATAGTCTGTTGTATATTACAAGTAACTAATGATGAATTTTTTGACTTATGTAGGGATTCTACAAAGTCCTTGGTAAAGGTATCATCCCCAACCAACCTGTCATCGTCAAGGCTAAATTTTTCTCCCGTAAAGCAGAAGAAAAGATCCAAAAAGCCGGTGGCGTTTGTGTGTTGCAAGCATAGTAATTTTACTTGTTATGGGAAAAATTTCAATAAAACCGTTCTTTTATGAATCGTATTTGTTCTAAAAAACACTTATTTTTTCTCTCCTTTTATCATTAATTTGTCAAAGGTTTTTTTATTATTTTTTTGCATCAGCAATTTTGTAAAGTATTAAATTTATAAAGAAAGAAATAGACTATAAGATTCATACAACATTTACATAGAAATACAAAAAACGTAGGCAATTTATTAATTTACATTGGGGGAGGAGGTGGTGGTAATTGACCTTGCATCATTTGAGGTGGTGGCATTGGAGGTCTTGGCATGGACGATGGTGGTGGAGGAGGGGGAGGTGGATGTTGACCCATTCCCATGGGCATTTGACGGTTTTTATGATGATCCATTTTGAAACTACATTGTAGAAAAAATTGTTTTGTATCTCGATTCCAAAATGTCCAAAATTTTGTTTCATTCTGAAATTAAACACATTTATAAAAGACATTGATTATACATTCTAAAAACAAATAAGTTTAATAAGTGTGTCCAGAGATTTTTAAAATAAGATCAAAATATAAGTACCTTGTCAACTTCTCGACTTGGAACTTTGAAAGAAATAGTTTCATAGGGTTCAGCAGCAAAAAGAAGATATTGCCATTTACGATCTGGTGGTTCAATTCTCTGTTCGTAAGCGGACATGAATCGGTGACGTGGGACAATATTATCTGCAATTTCAGGATAATCAATTTGGAATAGTAATGATTGTTGTCCCGTCTCTGGATCTCTCTGCTTGGTCACACGATAACCAGGTCTTCCAATCTTTACAAATCTCTTGGGCTCCACACGAGGTTTCTCCAATGCCGGCTAATAAAATACAAACAACAACATATTATTTTATAGCCCCTTCAACAATTTATTATAATAAAAAAAACATGACACAATTTGGTACTCTGACCTGCTGTGGACTGTCCTTTGCTTCTTTGGCTGCTCTTCTTGCCAAATTAGCTTGATGTTTTTTCCCTTGAGTATGAGCAAGGTAGGAGCCCTCATTATTGTGGAGTGTCAAACAAAGTTTACATTCATAAGTCCCCAAATGATTTTTCATAAAATAAGGGTCCTTATTCAAATCTATTGTTTCCAAAGCCAACTGTCTCAGTCGTTCCCTCCGATCTCGATTTGACTCCGACCATGATGCCACTCCACCCGTCCCTGTTTTACCACCAGCCCGATGTTGAAAATCCATCTTGTCACACAAACAAAATTATTTTTCAACCAAAACAAAAATTTATTTCCCAAAACGAATTTCTCCGGCAGTTGAATAAACCCGCTCTCAAAAACAAGTTTGGTAGATGACTCTGGCTGTCTAGAAAAAAAATTGCAATCAACTCGACAAAGTAAAGTTAACTAAATAATACATACATTAGCGTTTATCAAAACCGCAAGACTATTAAGAATTCAAGGTAGTAGACTGTGGTGATGAGGTGACTGACAGTCAGTTAATGATGATAAATTACATTAATAATTTTTATGGTCAAGTACATTGCAGATGCAAGGAGACTTTATTTTAACGTCTCACTGCAAGGCGAGAGAGAGAGAGATGATGATGACCTTCTCGTTATTTACTTTTACTAAAAAAACAATTAAAGTAAATAACTTTATTAAATAAATAATAACGTTTTTTTGGTTAATAAATGAGGTGATGTCCATGAGTCGGATTATCACCCTTCCAAATGTGACGTCGTCATCCATGTGGGTGACAAAACTTGAGCTACCCCAATCATCTTTAGTGGGGGACAAAGACCATTAATGTTTATAAATTATAATGTTACTTGTAGTCGTACAATGAAAGATGTTAAGAGCATTAAAACTATATTGGGGAGCATTATATTGACACAAAAAAATTAAAATGATACAATTAGCATTATAAATTATACATAAATACATATATTTTCAGTTTACATTGACGTACATACTTTTAGAGATGTACAAAATTTCAGAGGATCCTTTGTTGCAAGTAAATTGTGTTGTGTTTGAATGCATACGATGACATTTTTACCGGAAAGAAGCACCGATTGACATGAAAACTTATAGAATGAGAGGCAATGACCTACTCGAAAGCTAAAAAGTTACAATAATTTATTGACCTCCCAACTGACGTTAACAGGTCACTGCTGTGAGTATACAAGTCATCCTGTGGAAACGTCTGGTCCTAAAAATCTGCACACAATTTTTTAATATGTAGAATCATACGCCAGACGAAATTGTCTTTTGAGTTTTGATGTGTACTAAAATTATGAACCATGTCACCTCTGTGACGTTTCAACTCTACACAATTCCCTGCTTTGAACTTGTAATAATTATTGCTCTTATAATTATGCTCTTAATTTGTATCATTCTACGGCTACAAGTAACATTAAAACGGCTACTTGTCCCCCACTGAATTATACTTGCGTGATTGAAATATTACTGATGAAATTCTTAATAATTATGATTAATTATTATGATTTAATAATTACATGAAAATTGAAATAAAGCCAATTTGGTAACAAAATTAATTTTTACAAAATAATTTTTTGTTGAATTTATTGTTTTCCTCCATCCCATCATCATCATCTCGACTGTGTGTGGGTGAATAGTAATTATATTTATTAAAGTAGTAGTTTTATCATTTTCATTCAAGGAGGAGGAGTGAGGAGAAGATGGGGGAATTTATCATCACTCTCATTCTCATTTTAGCAATATTTAAGAGAGTCCTAGCTCGTAAGACGTCTCAAAGGAGTTTAGATTTATTTTGTTTTTTTCTTCTATAACCATAATATATATATATATATATATATATATCTTTTTAATATAATATGTTCATATATATCATGTGTCTCATGTTATTGTAGTGTTATAATAATTATTGGTGATCCTTCTTCATATATACATATATATATACAATTATAATATGCGAGAGAATTTTTCCTGTTTCTTTTTTCTCTATAAATTAATATACATTACATCCATGTACACCGGTTAAATATCTTACATTAAATTTACAATTATTTTTTTAAATTTTTTTTAAATTTTATACTATCCCAACTCACACCTATAATAATTTTTTGTTTTTTTTCTATAATATAATATACAACTTTATATATTTACCCATAAATTCTCATTCTTGTGTTTTTTTTAAATATAGTTAAATAGATAATTTAATGAATAGATTTAACTGCGACATCATATACATACATATTTTAGGATGATGTGCTCCTCTTCTTTTTTTCTACATTTTTTTAAATCACACGTTAACTGCGAGATTTTACAACAATTAGATCAACATTTTTATCAATTTTTTTTAAATATAATGTAACTTTCACTTCCGTTACTTGTTTCCTTCCTACAGATACAGATACGACTTTAATTGTGTGTTATTTAAGTGCTATTAAATATATTATACTTTGATTGAATAATAATTTAATATGGAATCTATCTATTTTTTGCAATAACGTCTTTTTTTTCTTTTTTGTTGCAAATGTTTGGACTCATACTAAAGATGTAGGATGTAATTCTAAAAAGGGGGTGGTTAAATAACTTTTTTTTAATTATATTGGCAACAACAATCTACGACGACGACGACAAACCGACGACAGAAGAAAAGAGAAAAATATAATTAATTTAATTTAATCTTCTCTACTTCATTCTAATAAATGACGACCATAAATTCATGCTAAAATTTTAATATATAAATATTGAAAACAACAACATTACTTCTCAACTACATTAATTACGACATTTTGAGGCAAGGGTAGTAGAATTTATTTTTAATTGAGGTAGTGATTATTTTTGGAGAATTGATATAAATATTTTTTTGAAGGGATTAAGTACATAAAGAAGCAAAAAACCACAAAAGTCAAGTGTGCTTGATTTTGAAGCATGAAAAGCTCAAATTGTAAATAAATAATAATTCAAATTACACAAAAAAAATTTGTGAATTTCTTCCTTGTCATGAAATAATTTAATAAATTTTTATCCCTAAAGAAATAAAAATGTACAATTTTTATTATTAACCTTCAACCTTACTGGAGACTCTCCAGTGGAGAGTTGACTGAAAATTAACTGAGAAGTTTTTTTTAAAAATAATTTCTAATTCTGAATTCTAAACCAATATTACTCAAGTAAATATACAAAGATAGGCAGAGTCGAGATGTGTTTCAAAAATTGTTTTTTTTAGAAATAGAATAATAAAATTATCTTCATTTTGAATTTGATACTGAATCACTTTAGTTAGCTACGAGTAAAACTCACCTCCCTTGACATTCTTCGACATAAATAATCATCCTACGTCTTTTTTTGTGTTAGTTATCTTATTTAACGAATAAATAGGAGGAGGGGGGAGGGGAAAAATATTCTAGAAAATATTAGTCTCTGTCTAATGATATTTAATAAATGCTACACTTTTCTAATATGATATTTATTACATTAAACTTTAACGTTCACAGAACATCAAACACAGACACAGTTCCCATGAAATCCCGCACTCAATAATAATTAACTAACATGACCAGAGTTAATGATCCATTTGAGACATTACCACAATCATATCCTCCTCCTTCTCCTCTCTCTAATTCTATAATATGAATTATATGAGAGGGTTTCCAAAGAAAAATTAGCAATTTATTTCCTTTTTCCCTTTTTGCACCTCAAAATTATTTTTATGTCATATTCCCCTTCTCAAATTATTTTTTTCTGTCTGTCATCATGACGTTCTGTTGCTCGAAACGACGATAAAAGGTCACCCTTAAGGTGTTTTTTTTATATAATTAATAAAACAATGTCCTCACCCATCACGTCCCTCTCTTACTAGAAAAAAAGCACAAAAATTCCATAATAATAATATCACCGCTAACCAACCTTATAATAAACCACAATCAAGGGGAGTGGGAGCGAGGGAGTTTGAGAGAAAAAATGGTCACTGGCTAATTCTTTTTTTTCTTCAAAACCTTTCACAAAATTTTCATGTAATCATTTTTTTTCCAACACGTCATCAAAAATTGTTCCTACCTTTTTTTATGTAATTTATACCTAACATTTTTCTTGTGGTTTTACACATTCTTATGTATCCGCAACAAATTAGAAAAAAAAATCTTACATAATAAACTACAAACTAAAAACTTGATCCAAAAAATTGACCATCATTTACTAAAAAAATGGAACTTTCTTTTTTCAAAAAAAAACTTGGTCATTCTCAAAAATGGTTGAGAAATAAAGAAATGTATTCTTTCATCTATCTGCATCTGTACGGTTTACATAATTTAATTAGACAATTTTAATAGTCTTCTACAGCGTCTAAAAATAAAGACAATTTTCTTCTACTCTGAAGAAAATTGACTCTAACACACGTCCACGTCCTAAATGTAGAACCCTAGGGTTCTATTAGTATAATTTACAGTACATTTCTAATGACTATGTCAAGTATCAGTACACAAGGCTTTTTTTTATACGGTTTTAAATTGAATTTAGGGAGGAGGAGCGGAGATAAATTTTCTACATACAGAAGAATGAATCACTCTATAGTTTATATACTGTACAACTTGTTTTTTATTTTTCTTCCTTTTTACCTTGACTAACAGCACCCAATGCATAATATTCACTTTTTTTGTATTATATTTATTATTACTATACGTCGTCGTCAACTCGTACTCCACCCAGAGACCATTTTAAAATCAAAACTTCATTTTAGTATGCTAATCTTACACATTCTCTCAATAGCTCTTGCCCCTCTCGTCCATCTTTTTCTTGCAATTCCAATCAAAATGATGCTCCCTTCTTCTTCTCCATCTTTTTTTAATTTTTTTCAGTACCTTAATTTAACTACTAATATATCTAATATATACACTGTATAATACACTTTTTATACTGTTAACAACAGTTGTCAGCTCTGTACTTGTCATCACGGGGAGAAAAAAATGTTGATGTAACTTTTATAACTTTTAGCTAATATCTCTACAGATATATTTCTTTCTTTTTTTTACATATGGCACTAAATCATGACGTTTTTTAGAATTTTTCAATTTTAATGTAAAAATTTTTTAACTCTGACGTCTAATATATATTACCTTCAACTCCTCCCTTTTAACTTTTTAAATATATATTATATATATAAGTACGTCAGGTTAATCAATCTATTCACAGTCAAAATGTATTTTTTTTATGGTATGACCGTCGTCGTCCCCTTCTTTAAAATATTATTATTTTTATATATGTACATATTTATATATATGTAGACTCCATCACAAAATCAAAAAATTTTGACCATAAAATAAGTCTTTTTGTTTCAATATATAAATATATCATTATCCATTATACATTGGGAATTTTTATAATATTATTATTATGTGTTGAGGATTCCAAAAAAAGCAACAAATGTATTAAAATTACATTATCATTTTATGTACTCGTATGTTTTATCATGAAAAACAAAAAGAAAAAAAAACAAGTGAGGATGAACGTGCAATGCAAACAAAAAAGAAGAATTCTTTTTTTGAAAATTTTTTGTATGCCTTGTACAGATTCTACCAACTACAACAACATTACGACTACGACTACTATCGCATATCAACATAAAATATGCAAAAAAAAATTGGGTAGACAATAATAATTAATGCAAGTAGGGGAGCGAGAAAAAAAAGTAAAAGCAATGGGACAATGTGTCGTCAATGTGCCACTATAACAAGTTAAAAAGGGGGAAAAAATATAATAGAACATTCATTATATATATGTACTTGTACACATATATACACTGTGTTTCCTAATTGACTTCATTAAAGTAAAAAATCATAACTTTTTTTCCTGTCAAGATTTTTTCAAAATTCCAAAAC
>JAQIVZ010001658.1:0-29281 GCA_034700945.1 Arrhopalites spinosus
TTTGCCTCAGAAGCCTGTTTTGAAGACAAAATTTTAAAACGTTTTGCTAAATACAATTAAGGATAAAATTGCTTTTTAAAAAAAGCCACTTCATGACAAATTAAATTATCTACAAATTGACATATTTAGTTTCCCTTTTGGGTAATCAGAACCGTATATAGACATTAGAACATCAAGTGGAGCACTTATGCCTTGTCTTACCCTAATACAAAGTGTGTACGAGTACAACCAAAAAATCCATCTCCTCCCTCCTTTCCCTCTTCTCCCTTTTTTCCTTTTTGGTCTTGGTTCGTCTGCTCTTGTCAGAGGAGAATTTTCATGTGAAAAGGTTTAGCCCTACAAATTGTACTGGACAAAGAGAATATTTAATCCTGGGAAAAATACAATTCTTTTCAAAAATTGTAACTCCATACTCTCCCTCTCTCTAAGTCATAATTAAGGGAATGGGGAATGACAGGATGAGTGGGAAGGAAAATAGTGAAATAATTTAATGCATTTAATATTAAAACTTCTTTTTTTTTAACTAGAAAATTATTTTTAATGTACATTCAAGATATTCAAGAATAGAGACAAGAGCTTTTAATTTTAATTGTCTCCTGTATTTTTTATGTAAATATCACTAAAAGTTTCTCCAGAATTTCGACATTCTTTTTGAAATTTGAGGAAGGAAAAGAAGTTTGAAGTAATGAAGATCCTCAAGAAAAGTTTTACAGATATTCAATGACACGAGAAAAAAATTAATTAACTAAATAAAATAGAAACATTACCATTAACAAGAGATTGTTTAATAGAGACTTTGATTCTCGTAAAAAAAGAATGAGGGGATTTTTATGAGTTTGTGTCATTTAATTTTAGGAATTTATTAGAGTCTTGTCAAGAGGGGAAGTTTGGAGGGGGAGAATTAGTCAAGTGCAATGGGTCATGAAAATGACCCTGAGAGACCAAAAATAGAGGGTGTACAAAATGGAGTGTAGTACACATCTGTATGTGTAACAATATCCCATAACAATAATGGAAAAAGGGATTAAAAATAATGAATAGACGATATATTACATTGTACAACTTTATTCTCCAATTTTTTGCCCAAAAGTCCTTGACGCTCTTTACGCCCTGCTTCGTTTCCTTTGTGTGTACATAATACACACAAAATCTCGACAACGACGAGCAAAAAAACATATTTTTTTTGCGACATAATTTCTGCACTCTATTCTTTTCCAGTTCCAGTAAAGGCAAAAGAGTCAGCTGATACGTGTAACTTGTATTTTTTTCCTTGTTGTTTACTTGTCATTCTCATAAACCCAGAACAAAAAAGGAAGGCCTGGAGTGCTCAACTTTAATTCCTGCTTACTTACCATAACCATAATAATAATATTATATACGGATAGTACCTGTACATATAAGAGTACGAGTATGGTCCATTTTAAAATATGGCCAATTAAATTACCCACAAAAAAACCTTTTTTTCCTTTTCTTAATGTGATGAGTCAACAACAACATGTTCAAGGTTAAAATGAAGATGGTGTAAAAAATGAGAATGGGCACGATAAAGATTAGATTGTGTTAGGTCACGACAAACGGCAAAAAGGTTTTTTCTTAAAGAATGGAGAATAGAGGGCAAGTCAATGTTGCAAATTAAAGTTGAAGAAAGAAAATGTTATTTTGTTTTTCAATTTTTATGACAATACAAAAAGATTACAATGTGACTATTTTCCAGGTGAGGGAAGATGGGAAGAATTTAATAGTAAGAGTGGACCCCTGTAGAGCATTGGAGTCCCCTACCCCTTGTTGAGAAAGACTTTTCCTCTTAAAAAAGGGCCTGTCAGGAGCACGTAGAGTTTGAGTCTCCTTTTATTATTTTTTGGAGGGGTCATTATTGACCTGGAGAGGCAGGTAGGTAGTCAGTAGCCATTTGGAGTTTTTTTTATTGGGAGAAAATGATTGTTATTATTCTAATTGATGGCTGAGGGTTGAATTGAATAGGGGACATAGATTTATTTTCTAGACTGTCTGTCTCTCACTTTTTTTCTTCATTGCCTCTTTCTGTCTTGTACATTTTCTCTCTGTGTTATATGTAATGTGTGTGTATCTGTACAAGTTATAAAATAAAATGAAGCTCATCAAATTGATTTTAACGACCGAATAAAATGGTAGACTCAAGTTGAGTCTCTCTTTCACTCTGTGTACAGAGTAGAAACTTTATGTGTTATCAGAAGACGGAGGAGGACGATTAGATCAAATTTCATTGTACATTTTATGCCACTCCAGTTACATGGACAGCCTTCTATTTGGTAGTTAATGGTCATCATTTTTAGAGGGAGAGAGAGCAAGTTTGAGTGAGGAGGGTGTCAAATTTCAAAATTAAAATTTATTTATTATTACACATACACACTCTCTATTTTCTTGTTTAGTGTACATTGTACAACAAAAGTAGGCAGGGCTTTTTTTTAATTTGTTAAATACAATTTATTTGACTTTATTGTATTCTAAAGACTCTTTTGCAAAATATTTTTTTGTTTTTGTATTTGGCTTGTGCCCTTAAATTCTTGGGAGCTGGCGAGTTTGATAAAATTGAAAAATAAAAATGCCTGACTTTCAGACAAAAGAATGTGAGTTTCTAGCTCAATCATAAATTGACCTCTAACCTTCAGTTAATTTAATAGGGTTTAGGATGATGCCAATGATTTCAATACTTTTTTTTAAATGTGATGACAAAGTAATGAAAAAAATATTAATTGGAATATGACCAAGCAATTTTTTAAATTGTTTTTTTAATATTATATTTATACAATACAGACATCTCCCATTATTTAATTTATATTGTAGAGAACGTCTATTCAGGCAAAGTCTCTAGCATTTATTAATTATAATGTGAGTAATTTTCTATATTATAGAAAACGTACAGAACAGCTGACACGACAAAAGAAAATTGTGTGTCCCTAAAAGGTTCAAAAGTTTAGCCTCTTTTGTGTGTGTGTATGTGTATGAAGGGATCAAGTGTCATTAAATTAATCTTAATGAAGTGCCTCTTGTTTGAGACATTTAATTGTTTTTTTTTCTATTTCTTTTTAACAAAAAAAGATAAGTTTTTTCAAAGAGACAAAGTTTTTGTAGAAAAACTTTTTTTTTGAGGTGATTTTGACCTCAGTGTTATATGTACAAGAGTTGGAATTGAAAGTACATTTTATTTTTCTTTTGTTCCTCTCTCTCTCTCTCTCTCTCTCTCTCTTGTATTACTTTTTGTAACAGAGTTTTTTGAAGATTTATGAAATTGATCCCCCTCTCCCTTTCTCTCTCTCTCTCCATGGTATCAGAATAATGTTTTTTCCTTGTCTTGCCTTTGCCACCTTGTTTATCTGTAAAACTTCATGAGTTGCCATTGTGGGTGATTAAAGACAGAAAGGTTTATAGTTTATAACAGTCAGCCGGTTTTCTTGATTAGCCATTAAGCCAGAACCAGAATTCTCTCCCCCCGTCTTTTCTTTTGCCTTATCCCTTATTTTAATAGCCTGTAAGTTTTTTTGGTGTCCATGTATTTTTTATTTTAATGTTCTCAGCCTCTTCTCTCTCCTCCTTGATCTATGGCTGGGGAGAGAAACTTGAGAGGAGCCTCAAGCCTTATCTTTTGTCCCTTGAGTCCTTCCATTTCCATTTAATTTTTGTATACCTGACGCCTTTAAATTTGTTATTATTGTTTTCTCCATTTCTACTCCCCATTGACTTCTCCCCATCCTCCCCTCCCCCTTTTTCGTCTGGGTTACCATTGGCAACGAGAGGAGCCTGAGTCCTGAGTAGTTGAGCATCTGTAGATATATTGGACCTGAGTAGTGGAGGGAGAGGATTTTTGGAGGTAGAAATAAATGGAATATAAAACAATGGAGAGTACAGACAATGTCTATTGACTCTTGATAAGATTACAAAATTATCTAAACTGTCAATGCTAATGCATTAAAGAGAAAAAGGGAAATAAATTGGGACTGACCATCCGGAAGTTTCAAGTTTAGACGTTGACACAAAAAAAGACAAAAGACAAATAGACCTAAAATATATTCTGATGATGTGAGCAACAAGAGTTTTTTTTGTATAGTAGAATGTCATGACTCGGTGGAAAAAGATTATGTGATGGGAATGGAAAATTACTAGACTGTATGGATATCATTTTTTATTATGTCAAGGTGTCATCTGTCTCTCTTTGACATGAGAGGAAAAAAATATTGTCATCATATTTTTATTATGGTTCATATTTCTCTTATTTTCTTATAGGATAACATTTTTTTAATCAAGTTTTTTTGAGTTTTAAATTTAAAACTGACAATAATTTTATCATTATTCTAATTCCAAAAGTCTGTCCAGACTTGTGAGGGGAGGTTCTATTTTACAGAGAATGGGGAGAAAATTTTCAATTTGAATGGTAATTTTATGCGAGAAAAAGTTTCTTGAATTTTAGTCACAAGTGACGACGAAAAGATCAAGGACGGGGGTTCAAGACTTTCCCCGGGTATTAAGTGAAATTTTGTGTGTGTTGTGCGTTGTGTCATGTACATAGTTATAATATATTCTAGGCCAAATAAGAGTTGATGAGAAGAGACACAAGACAGAAGATGAGGAGACCCTGAGGACCTTTCTTTTTGTTCTTATTACACACCAAAAGTCCCTCCAGTTGATTGTCATTGTGTCAATTCTGTGCAGTGGACCGTATGGGGGACAATATTGGTGAAATTGACATGGGACACACAAAAGACTTGAGGACATTACTCCGTCAACAACTGACTAGAAAAAAGAGAAAGTTTTCTTGAGTCTCTTTTTTTAAGGGTGAAAATATTTGGGAAATTTCAATTCGGATTTAGAGCCTCATAAAAAAGGTGTGTAATCCAGCATTACATTGACGGCCCCCCATCTTCATCCTCCTCTTCAATTTCCTCCAGCTACTAAATTTACCCATCTACTTGTTCCTAATATTCCAGGCCTTTTTCTTGTTTCGGTTTGTCTGGAGGGGGAGGAGGAAGAGAATCTCATTTCAGTGCATGTGGGCCTCTCTTTTGATAATGTGAGGCCCATTTACTTTTTGGAGAGAAAATTCAAAGTTTGTGTCTTTTGATAAGAGTTTAAAAACCCGGGTTTTTTTTCTCTGCATGTACAAATATGTGAGAGAATTTCTTTGGAATTTTAGTATGTATGTAGAAGGAGGAAAAAAAGACGCCCGGGTAATTTCTGTCTATTCAGTTGACACTGGATGTACTTGGTTGTACAGTTGAAGAATTTTTTTTGGGCTGTTTCAACTTTCAAGTAGTCCCATTTTCTCCATGTTCTTGTGATTGTCAAAAAAACCGGGAGAAAATAAAGTGAGTGGCATGAAATGGAGAGAGAGAGAAGGAGGAGCGCAATTCAAGGAGGCACTTGGTTCCAGCAAATTTAATTAGGTTTTTAAGGCAAGTGGAACGGGTCTCTTCACTTGAATCCCATTACCCGCTCTCTCTCTTATTTTATAAAGTCTGAAAAAACTCACCCGTCACTTTGAATTCCAATTCAATTTGAGAATTCAGTCTCTTGTGTCCTACACACAAAGTCCCGGCTCATTATTGTACCGTCGCTTTCTTCTTTTTTTGTCTTGTAGAGACTTTTGAAAAAAAGAGAGAAAGTACAAGGAAATAAAATTTTGTTTAGGTTTTCTTTTTTCTTGAAAGTTTTTTTCATTTTTGACAAAATATATCAATTTTTATACAACTTGACGCTTTGATGAAGGACTTGGGGATTTCTTTTGGTTGAGCACGCACGTAAATTCAAAGTGTACAAAAATATGAGGAGGGCGGGTGTCGTGAGTAGAGGCAAGTTTTTATTTTTTTTCGGGGGTTTGGGTTTAGGCTAACTCCAGTTTTTTTGTCGTAATCGGGTTTATTAATAAAGCGTGACCTTAAATAGCAAGAAAATGGGTTTCTCTCTCTTGTTGTGTGGCCACAAGTTTGTTTTTATTTTGTGGATTAAAAAAAAGAGGGAAAAATGGGATGGTTTTTATTTTTTTATTTACGAGACAGAGCATACACAGTAAAAGAGAATTAGGGGACATGCAATGCAATGAGAATCATGTTGTGAGCACGCAAATATTGGGTGGACATGCACAGGAAAAGAATGGGTTAGAATTATTCATTTATAATTGTCAAAAAAAATGGTTAGGGACTTGAGACTAATTAAGAAAATTATTGTTTAATTGCCAGTAATTGTAATTGTACAGGTCAGCGGTCAACGAGGTCAGTCAATTCTTATTGGAGTAGTCAGTGGTTGGTTAAGTAAGATGTTTATAATTGTAATTGTAGTTTAGTTGTAAAAATACCGGGCCTTCATTTTTTAGCATTGAATTGGTTGTAGGACGAGATTTTTGGCATTTGCAAAAGGGGAAAAAAATATTTAAAGGTGAGGGACAGGTAGATTAGATATTCTAAATATAAAGGTACATAAAACAAGGTTGACTTAGTTAATTAAATTTAAATATGGTAAATTTTGGCAAATGACTGGTCGGGAAGGAAACTTGGATTTGGTGGTCAAAGCCAAAGTCGGGTAAAGTCTGAGAAAAAATAAAGTAAATTAACTCATTCACCATTAAGTCTGGTTATGCAAGGCTAAATTTTATATGTAGTAACTAGTAAGTACAAGTTAATATAACTTTTTTTTAAGAGAAAAGTATATTATAATTTAGACTAGCAAAATTTTGGCTCCTCACTTATGTAAGAGAACATGTAATAAAAGTGTAGAGAAAAAAAGGACTGAGCATAGCAAATTTTGGCATTTTGACTTGTGCAAAAAATTGCTCTTCTTTTAAGTGCCATATAGCATCTCTCTCTCTCTCTGTGTGTGTGTAAAGGAGGATCCTTGATTTGATTTTGACTTTGACTGTAAAACTTTTTGGCTGCAATTCTTCTCTTCATGATGGGCCACTTTTGTCTGAGAGTTCCCGTGAAAAGAACCTTGCGAAAAAAAATTTTTTGCAAATGCGAAATGGTGAAGACTGAAGAGAGAAGGCAAGTTAAATTGCTCAGTGAAAAGAGTCTCGAGAGAGACTCGCTTCTCTCTCGTCCTCGCTTCAATGCCAAAGTCAACTTGAAGTTTGTCTTCATTTTGTGAATTTATATTTTGTGTTGGAATGGCAGAGACAGACAGGGCCAATTAGTTGATTACTGTAATTTAAATTTGGGGAGACTGAATAAATTTTAAATTAATTCAAGTCAACAAAAAATAAACAGACCCACAAAGAGACAAAGATGCAGCTGTTAAAATTCTTCAAAGTTCAAGTTTAAAAATGTGTGTGTGTGATAAAACTCACAACTTTACAAGTCATCAAGATGAATGTAAATGATACTTAAAAATTGGAAAATGGAGGAATTTAACTATAATTGTCAAACCATTTTAGTTTAAATGTTTCATCTCAATTCTCAAAAACCAAGATTATTTTTAGTGTAAGAGTAACAAAAGAAATATTTTTTTGGGGGTATAAAATGTTTTTGAGGGGAGAAATGGATTGAGGAGGAGAAACCGGAAAATAAATGAGAAGGGTCGGTTTTTTTTCTTCTTCTTCAAGAAACTTGTGTCTGGCGTCTTCAAGATTGCGATGCGGGTTTTTTTGGGGTGAAAATAGATGGAAAGTCCCCCCTCCTCCTCCTCATCTTCTTCTTCCTTTTTGAGCAACTGAATAGAATGTTGAATCTTGTCTAGGCATTTTTTTTGTGTCGGAGTTGAAGTCGGAGTCTCTCTCCTTTTTAGTGAGGGGAGAAGAAGATGGAAAGTGTTTTTTTAATAAGAAAAGAGAGTCTCCCCCCTCATTTTACTCGAATATAAAAGATGGGGAGGCTTAATGGTGATGATAAAGGTGACGCGATATTCGGCCATATATTTGATATGAAAAGATATTTTATGAGATGACTTGGATAAATATTACTCTGCCCCCTCTCTCTTTCAGCTTCTCTCATGATATTATAATGTACAGAACATAAAGAAACCCGGGTATTTTGATATATGAGGGCGACATAGAAGAGGGCTCTAAATTCTTTTTTTACAGTAAAAATGAGTTCATTGTATAGAAATACAATTACATCACCCCATTTAATTTAACATTTTAGTTTAGTCCTGGTGTGGAAAGTCCGAGGAATTTAATGATGAAATTAAAATGGTTATTTTTTTTGTCAAAAAATGTTGACATTGCGGTTTTCTCTGACTCTTTTGTGTCATGTACTAAATAAAAATGGGAATTGTGAATTTTTAATGGTATAAATGGAGAGAATGACTCATAAAATTCCAGAGACAAGTTGAATGTTCATGTACCATTTTTTTTTGTATTTTATTATTGGAAATGAATTAAATTTATTACATCAAAAAATAAATTTTATCAGTCTGACTCATTGGAGAATTTGAGACCACATAATTAAAAAAGTTTAACAAAAAAAAGTTAAAAAAAAGTGTTCCACAATCCAGAAATAATTTTTTTTCCGTGCTGTACATACTGTACACATAAAGTTTTTTTTTTATTAATTTTAATACAATTTTGTGGTTAAATTAAATTTTTGAATGCATTTAATATTAATATTATGTACATATGATAAATATGTATAACGTATGTATGAGAATATGATTGAATGGAAAATTTTTCATAACCCACTCGCCATTTTGTGATTGGCTCAAATGAATAGTGTGTGGTAGGGTAGGGTTTTTAATTGAATAGGAAATGTTATGAAATTGAATAAGGTATTTAATATAATAATAAAAGAATAATTATAAATGGAGACACTAACTCACATATATTAAATATCAATTGACAATATTATAGGAAATTTGTTTGTGTCTAGAAAAAATAAAATGATGATATATATTTTTTTGTTTGTTTATTTTTTTTGGAGGGTCTGAACTGCTGAACAATAAGTAATAAAATATTTTTTGGTTGACACAAAAAATAAAAAGATTATTTATTTAGCATATATCTGTCTTTTGTCTCTGGTAGTGAGACAATAGAGAAGTGAGTCATGAGTCATTAATTGTATTAAAATAAATTTAATTTTAAAGTTTTCAACCATTGAAATGTGTATTCAATTGGTTTTTTTGAGTCCCTTATGTATTTTCAAGGAATATCGAACTACCATTTAAGTGTAAAGGCTTGCGAACCTTGGAGGGAAAAAAATAAATTCTTTTTTTCTACTTTTGCTATTCTGATCTGTAAAATTCAGTATTCTCCTCCCAACTTTTGAGTTGCCATGCAACTCTTGAGATGAATTGAAAAGAGGAAGAGTAAAAAAATAATCCAATGGATTTCAATCACGCTCTCGCTCTCTCTTCATATCCCCTCCATTTTTTATTTCGTGTCTTGGGTTCTCCATGCCAGTTTTCGTGCTCACTCATGCTGTTGCTTTCCATCATGTCGAATCCATATTCAATCAAATCACGTTCAATTCAATTCGCTAGAGAATCTTTTTTTTATATATAAATTTTAGCTCTATCCACCATCCACTTTGCCAAAAAAAACATTTTGACTTTGGAGTCCTCAGTGCTTCGTTAAATCTCTCTCTCTCTGTAAATTTTGAGGAGGGCCAAAATCAAAAGGGATTTTTTTTGGAAGTATTTGTATCATTTATATAACAATATAGGAGGCTAATTGTAATTATAAAAAATGGAATTTTTTTAAATTGTTCACGTGCAAAGAGAGAGAGAGAGATATGGAATAGAATTAAAATTAAAAAATTGTTTGATATGACATAGACAAGGGGTATTTGTCGACATGGCTCTATATTTATTCAACTTTTTTTTTGACACACGTGAAAAAAAAATTCAAAGGCAAAACCTTTTTGCTTTGTGAGAGGGCCTCCTACTGTGCATAAAGTATTGAATAATTTTTGGCTTTGGATATATTTTTTTTTGCTAGAGAGAATTGCAGTGATGATGTACCTCTGTGTAATTATTTATCATGGGGGTATGTGTGTATGTGAATGAGAATGCAATGTGGTATTCTTTTTTTTACAACTTATGTAATTGTACAAATAGTTGTTCCATCTATAACATTCTACCTTTTCAATTGTTGAGAGTCCTTGACAGATTTTTTTTATAATCGATCCCCCCCTCCTCCTCTCTCTGTGTGCAAAAAATGATTTTTTGCCACGTGCACAATTTCTCTCTCTTCTCTTCCTCCTCTGAATTTTATGTGACTGTACGAACGAGTAGAGTGTGAATTAATTTTATTTATTTTTTTGGATGTGCGAATTTCTCGAGGTTTCAAACTCATTGAGCTTTTAAAAAGTGTAAGGAATTAAATTTACGAGGTGAAATTTTTGTGTGTACGCGTATCTGTACAAGTCAAAATAAATTCTTTTGCATAAAAGTTAACTATTTGTATGGTTAAATCCAAGGTAATTTATTCCTTTTTATTTGAGGAATGGGGAATGAAAAAGAGAGCCTTAAAAATGTGAAATGAAATTTCATAAATAAAAGCATTTTTATTTTTTTAAATTAAATTAATTTTTTGATTGAATTTATTTTAATTTCCTTTTAAGAGGAAATGTTTTTCAAAAATTTATTTCCGAAATGTAAAATTTCAATTTCTTGTTCATTTCCTCAGCTAAAAAGTAATGGGAAAGAAGGAGAAACTTTGCTGGGTTTTTTTTCATTAAAATAAAAAGTTTTTTGTTATTTTTTTAAGCAAACAATTTATTTTTTTAACTCCCCCCTCTAGGCTCTCGGTAAATTTGGAAGTGGTTTTTGTCCAATTTCCAGTTTTTTAGGAAAAGGAAAAAGGAAATGAAAAACTTGAACTTGTCTTTATTTTTTGGCCAGGATAAACTTGGAAATACTGGACAATTTTTTTAAGAGAAAATAAATTTAATAAGCTTAGTTATTTCCTCTCTTTAACTTCATTAACTGTAAATATCCCCCTCTAAGAGTACAAAGTAACAAAGTTAGGGATTTCTGGGAATTTAACGACAATTAAATTTTTTTAAAAAAAGTTAAAAAGATGGACATGAAATGTTTAACTTCATTTAAAATAAAAGTTTAACTTATAATTTAAAACACATTTTGTCAATTATTCATATTTTCTCATTTCCCACCATTCACAAAATTTCTCTCTCTCTCTCTCTTCGTAAATTGGCAATTATGAAACTAAAAAAATTAAATGGACCATTAATTTCTATATTTGATAGTTATACTTATAAAACATAGACAGAGAGAGAGAGTTTGCAATTTAGGAAAATCTAGTGCAAAAAAAATTAATTTTTACAATGAACCACAAACAAGAAAAGTTTTCACGAGAATTCTACGAGACTTATGGCAGGTAGTAAGAGAGTAAAGTTAATTGAATTTCTGTGCTATTAAACAAGAGTGTGCGGTGAGGGAGGGGGAGGGGGGTTTAATGGGAGTCTAACAATTCAGCACATTAATTCTCCATACTCTCCCTTTGGTGTTCGGGCGTAAATTTATTAGTCGGTGAATTTAATATAAAATGAAAATAGTACACTTTCCAGATTTTCCCTTGTTCGTTAGATTCCCATCAAGAGAGGGCTGGGGAGAGAAGGGGGTAGTAAAATATTATTAGAATGTGGGGAGGGGAGGTTGGAGGTAATTAGATGAACAATTAGAAGGTAATTAATGTGATATTTATTAAAACTATAAATTCCATCTCATACCAGTAAATGGTCTCGAGGACCACTTTCATCTGAGGGGGAGAGAGGGGGGATTCATAATTTGAATTTAGAATGTGAGCCTGAGGAGTTGTAAAAGTTTAAAATTTAGCAATAAATAAAATGAGTAAATATTTGTCAATTTTTTTTGAGGTTCCGAGTGGATTTCCTTCTAGTAGTTTTTTGGCCTCTCTCAAAATTTCCAAGTGGTTGAGTGTAGAGTGACGTGCGTAAATGTTAAACATGTAAACGTTGACCATTCCCATGGACTCGTCAAACTTTTGTTCTTTTTTTCCCCTTCAACTCTCTCTTTTGTGGTTGGCAAAAAAAAATAGATTGGCAATGGCATATATAGAGAAAAAGTGCGTAATTTTGCTCGCGTGAATAATTCGATAAAGTAGTCGTCCGTATATTAGCTGTAGTGAGAAGAATAATTTGTGTACGCACTTACCTATCCCTTCCTCGGGGACTAAAGTAATTAAATTCATTTTACACAATCTCCCATTTACCTCCACATTTTCCACAACAATACGAGTACAATACAAATGTAAAATGTTGGCAAGAAAATCAGGAGTAGGCAAAAGAGAGAATTTGCATGCAAAAAAATGATGTGAGGATTTTCGTATCAATGGTTCACTTTTTATTGTGGAGTGTCCACTGTACATGTATGTCATTTAATTGTAATTTTGTTTTGACGAGAAGTTTTGTGTAACCATAAAAAATGTTTTTCGCAATATCCCGTCTCAAGCAATTAACTACAGGTACGGTGGATGGTGGACGGTGTAACAAATTGCCAAGTTAAACTGCTGAGGTAAGCATTAAAAGAGTTGGGACAATAGGAAAATTGACCTGTTTTAGAGAGAGCTGAGTTTGTGTGTGTATAATTCATAATTCATACACACAAAAACTTTAGTCTACTTTCGGTCAACTTGTTTCCGGTTAGAAGAGAGAGAAAATGATAAGGAATATCGGGTTGTCTAGACTTTTGACTAGCGGGTGGTACTTGAGTTTCCTTTTCCGAAAACCCGGGTGAGTTGAGTCTGAGTCTGGGTGATGGTTTTTGGCGTGGGTGTCATTAATTTATGTTGAGTTTTTGTCTCTCCTCATAAATTTTCCATGTAATGTAGCCACTGCCGCTCCAGTCACTCAATCCCTTTCCACCCTCTCCACTCCCGGGTATTAAAAGAAGGGGACTTTGTATGTGTTCAATGTTTGGGTATCTGTAGATGGGGAGACTCGTGATTTGTGAGGAAACTTTTTCTTCTTGGACTCTTTTCTCTCTGTTTGTCTACAATATGGATAAGAGGAGGAGGGGGAGTATGTGTAAAATTGCATAGTATATTTTATCTTGTCCCTGGATTCCCGGAGTCTCTCTCTCTTCAGCAACAGCTGCCACAGTCAATGGCCCACATAAAGAGTCCTCCGGGAGAAAGCCAAAACCACACACACACACATTTTGAGAGAGTCAGCCATGGAAATACAAAATTCATGCCTTCTTCTCCAGTCCATTTCATTGCATTCCAGTCCATGGAATTCATATAAAAAAAGTCCCCATACTTGTCCCAAATAAATAAGAGGAGGAAACGAGTGTTTAGTTTTTGAAATTTAATTACAATTAAAAATACTTCCATGTCCCAATTAATTTTCTAGACCAAACAGAAACTTGAAACTAGAAACTGCATTCTTTTGTAGAGGAAATGACTTCAAGTTGTTGTTGATTTTTGTGAAAAATCATAAAATATTTAACGATCTAAAATAGACCCAATTAAAAATAAGTTTTTTAAAACTAGAAACTATTTAAAACTTTGTTTATTTTATGAGAGAGAGAGAGGAGGAAAAAAAAGTGTTTAAAATTTGAGGAGGATGGAAAAACAAAGTGCTAATGGTCCATTGTATTGTCCTCGAGTGGGGCGGAGTAGAGATGATGAGAGAGATGAGAATTGATGAAGGTTCTTGGTCACGAGAGATGTGTAGTAGCAGTAGCAGTTAAGCCTAAAAAAATCCTTTTGATGGAAACAATAATAGTAATTAGAGGAAGCGGAGGAGGTAATAGAAAAGGGATCGTAAAAATAATTTTTTTAGTAAACTCATTTCATTTACTCTCTCTTGCAAACTTTAAAAAAATCTCCCCTTTTTTTAAAGGGAACATATGGAGAGTGTGATAGAGACGCTGGCAGATTTATTTTTTCTCTTTTTTTCCTTTTGAAAAGGGGGTTTTTGTTGAGGCTGAGAGTAGAAAAAACATTTCAAGATGATTCAGACTTTGAGTTGTCTCTTTTCTCCATTTTTTTAACGCGTACTGGGATTTTTACAGCGTTTTTTTACGAGGACGACGATGTGTCCTCTTTTATGGTCCTCTCTGTCGTCTCTGGTCTTGGTCTCAACTCCATGTCACATGGCACATGGAGTTGGAGTTGAGTGTGGCTGTGGAACAAAATAGGTGACATTACCATGGAAGCTTTGTATTGCATTGAGGATGGAGTGAGGGGGGGTTTTAGGGGAAAAGGGGAAGGGGGGAAGGAAAAAGAAATAACCGAAATTCTGCCACACACGCCCTATTCATACCCCTCCCCCTCCTTCTCTTCCCCTCTTCATTGGAGGCGACAAACCATAAAACCGGAATAGGAATATATTCTGTAATACTTTCATTGTTCCACACTGACAGTCTCCTCACTTTCCACGTTCAGAATGACAAGAGGAGACGAATGACAGTTGAACGGGAAGACTTTTTTTATAGGGAGTACATGGAGAGAGAGACTCTCATATTTATTATCCTTCAAATTTTGGCTCTCTTTTGGTGAGAGAGAAATTGAGGAATTTTGGGAGGGGGGGGGGGTGAATTGAATTCAGAGAGAGAGAAGAGACGGGTTGTAAAAATAATGTGGAGGGGAAAGCGGGTAACTTTTACTACCCGGACTTACTTGTATGTAAAAGCCTTGGGCTGGAAAACTTAAAGTTGGGGAGAGGATGAAGGAAGAGGCATAATCTTGATGATGATGAAAGACGAAAGATTATGAGCAATCTTCTAAATACAGTTTTGGAGAGGAGGGATAATTTAGTTGGGGTTTTTCATCTAACTTTAGCTTTGGTTTGAAGGGAAATGATGGGAGAATTATTTTGTGTATTGAAACATGTTCTGGAAATAGTATGATTAATTTTACAACTTTCTTCTCTCTCTCTTGTATTAACCACCAAAAAACTTGAGAAACTTAAACTTTTCCTTAGGGGAATTGGCTCCAGGCTTTCCCCAATGTTAATTACCTGTCATCTTCATTGTACTTAATTTTTTTTAAATGTACAAAATGTACTTGGGAATGGTTCAAAATACTAATATGAAATTTTGACGAGGTAAAATTCATTTTTTCTGGAAGTGGACTAGTGTAGAAACTTTTGATGATAAAATAAAAAATGGCCTGAGGTTGAAGTAAATAAAGTTGTTTATTTCATTTTATAGGATGAATATTACATAAATTAATAAAATAACAACTTGATTTTTTTTAATTTAAGTGAATTGAAGAATTGAATGAGAATTAAATAATATTCAAAAAAATAGAGACAATGCAATGGAGTCCTCATCACCTTTTGTCATTCATAAATATTAAATAACATTTGTGACAATAAAATAAATATTAAAATTGGTTTCTTTAATAGATAAATAGTGGCGAATTTAAAAGTTATAATAAACTTGTCCCTTAAATTTAATAATGAATTGAATGATAATTAAATTTTTTTCATACTCTCTCTCTCTCCTCCCTCTCTTTCATTTCATTCATTTTGGCATTTAATTCTAAATAAAAATATTAATTTTTTTTTCGTCGTCCCGATTACTCGGCCATTGACTCTTAAAAAATAGTGTAGTTAAAAAAACCATTTAATTTAATTGACTTGATCGTACGATGTATACCAATGGTTTGTATCCATGTACATAAATACACACATATATAAAGCACAGTGTAGTTTGACAGTTGTAAAGCCTATTTAATTTTAATGTTGAAAAAAAATAATGAATTGTATGATAAATTTCAAAAAAAACATCCGAATTCATTCAAAAAGTTAAATGAAGGAAGAGAGACTAGAGAGAAAATGTTGTTAAGTAAATTTTTTGAATGTTGTTATTATTGTTGATATATATATCTAATACTATAAAGTACTTAAATAATAAAATCTTATATGTGTAATGCGGATGTTTTTTGTTGTTGTTGATGAAAAACAATTTGCAATATGTTCACCATCAACTCAACTCTCTGTCCCATGGACACACCAAATGAGAGAGAGATAACAAGTGCAATGTTGATGTGCGGAAATTTAATCACGGGTTTTGATTCCATTTTCTATTTCTGTCTTCTCATCTTCATCTCTCTCTCCCTCTTCTCATCTTCTTGGAAGTTGGGAGATCAAGTCTAGAGTCAAATTTAATTTTATTTACTCGTCCCAACCTTCCCTCTACATCTCAAGCCAATTTCCATTAAATATAAACTCTTCTCTCTCTTTAGTACACTCATATAATACTACTCTACACTATACAGAGAGTTAATGGCGTTATAAATGAGACGCTGAAAACATCATTTAAAAAGTGTTTGTGCGTAGAGGATGGAAAAAGAAGGGGAGAGGGGGGGAGTAGTGCGTGTCTCATACTTTTCGAGATATTTTATAGAGATTTCATCCATCAACAAAAATTCACGTACTCGTACACCCAGCCTAAAATACCTACCGGTACGTCATCTTATCAGATGAATTGCAGGAAACTGACTTAAAAAAAAGGGAAGAAGATTAGGATCAGAATATTTTGGACTGGAAAAGAACTGGAAGTTTGTAAAATGAGGGGAAATTTCATGGGGGGGGGGCAGCAACAGCTAGAGATATATAATGTTTTGGTGTATGTGTGAAACTTACAATGTGAGTTGGATGGATGGAGCTTATGAGCAACCTGAGGCTGAAGATTTAGAATGAAAGATTGTATTTCATATTTTATACCATTATTTTTATTAGTTTGTTATATACTCGTTGTAGAAATTGAGACTAGCAACAGTTTTTTTTTAAAGTTGGAGAATAAACTAATGTTAGTTGTGTTGTGGCACACACACACACAAAATGGAGAGGACTCGTCTGCCTTGAAATTTATGGGTCGACATGCATGCTCCATTTTTATTTTTATGATTATATTGTACACAAGATATGCCATGGCTATCGTATCGTCCATTTGATAAAATTATTGATCTTTTCTTGTCTAGAATCTAAGGGCAAAGGATGATGAAAGATTTTTTTTATGGAAAAAGTATTTTAGAAAATGGTGGACTAAAATTTTGAATTTGTATTGGACAATTTTTGTTGTGTGTCCTCCCTTGTCCTTTTTTTCCTCTACTCATTTATCTGTACGACAGAGTGCGTAGTCATTGAAAGGATAATGACAATTCTATTTATACTTTTACATCTCTCCTTGTGGAGAGAACCATTTTTGCTATTATTACGTCTACCATTATGGCAATTGTAGAGAGGATCACAACTCTCGAGTTATATGGCAGTTGACATGAGGATGAGGAAGAGGGGAAAAAAATAAGTTTGTATTGTCCACATGATGGGCTTCCAGTTGTATTGACAGACCCCCCCCTCTTTCTCTTTACTTTTTCCCCCTCTTTGACAGTATTTATTTGTCTTGACAAAGTCCTGCATAAAATTTTTGTATGTCTTGTATAGTTAAAAGGATTGGGAAGCACTACAGGAGACAAAATTTTCCTTTTAATTTATTTTCATTTGGTCTCTTCTCTCCATTTTGACACTCGAGACTCGAGATTCGTACACTTGAAAGAGTTTTTGAATGTGAAAAAGTATTATGATGATAATTACCTGGGGGAAAAAATTTGAAGGACATGAATCTCAATATTTTTAAAAGGGATTAAAATAATTGTGCCATATGTCTCATTTTTATGTCTCCACCTACAATTTAGGAGTATGAATATTAACTAGTTTTAATTTGTCTATTGTGACTTGGGAGAGTTTAAATGATTTCCTCTGTATTTATTCTGTCTCTGCCTCTCTGGTGGGATTACAGTGATATGAGTTGTGATGGTGGAGGGTTTGGCTTTGTACAGAAAAACAGACTGAGACTGACTATCTGTACAGATAGGCTGATGATGGTCAATTAATCAGCCCTTGGGTTTACAAATTAATTTTTTTCTGCCTCCATTTGACTCCTTGGAATGGACAAGTAAATGTTTGAAAATATTTTGATGGAGAGTCGAGACTCTTGGGTCTAGAGAGAGTCTGGATGGTTGCTGTGTATTTTTTTGAATTGTCCTACAATTTTTGAAAGTCAAGTCCATGGCTTTTAAAGGAAAAGCTGCAAAACTTTGCAAAGGAGAGACTTATGCAAATAAGTTTAAAAATTTTGGACAAAGGTCAATACTGTTGCCATGTAATTTTGAACCAAGAGAGAGAGAGAGAGAGGATTGGAAATGATGAGACTTTTTTGAGTTTGTACATTTTGTAAGGAGAGGAACAAACAATGGGATGGATGCCATAATGAGGTTTTGATTGAGCCAGGGAGAATTATTAGGATAAAATAATATGACGAGTCATGTTATATTGACTGGATTGAATACATATATATTCATTCCAATTCAAAAAAATAAAGAACAAGCAAAACAATTCTCTCTTGGGATTTTTATTTCTCTCAATCTGTACAGAGAGAGAGAGAGAGATAGAGAGGAGATGGTTCTTTGTTTCTGTTGGGAAGAAAAGGGCATATAAATTTTCTTCTGGCTGTAACCACCCAAGAAAAAAAACCCTAGCCTCATACAACATCAACTCTCCTCTTCTCGTATGCTCTTGGCTCCAGCCAATAAGCCGTAGAAAACTTGCACATAGCAACAGAGGAGAGCAAGAGCAAACCAAAGCCAAAGCTATAAAGATACACACACACACTCCCTTTTAGTTATATATTCCCCACATCCCCATATTCTTTTCTGTTAGAGTACTCTATTCTCTCTATATAAGTATGTATATGATATCATCATGGTCTAAAATACATATGTATGTGTTGTGTGGATTCATATAAAAAGGTTTTTGTGAGCGCTATAGCGTGAAACTACTCCATTTCCATGTACACTATATTTTATACATAACAAATCCTCCTCCTCCTCTTCTTCTTCAATCCAATGCAATGGAGATGGAGAGATGGTTTTTTTTCAACAACAATAAAAATATGAGAAAACAAGTCCAGCCAGTTTTAAACTTTTGAGGGTATATACATATATGTGTATAGTATACAAAGTTAGTACTGGTTGTGTATTATGTCCTTCCGCAAAATTAAATTTTGAACGTAACCCCTCCTCTTCTTTTATTTTTTGTAAATTTCAAATTTTATTATTATTGTGGTCTCTCTGTGACTTTGACATGATGGAATTATTTTTTGTGTCTTCTCCCCCTTTCTCTCTAGTCTAAAAAATCAAGATTATTTTTTGGTTTGGGCTGATAGGAGATTTTAGTTTAAAAATATTTACTGGAAAGAGGACATTTCAAATTGTAGAGTGTAGAATTTTATGTAGGACAAATTTGAAATTGGATAGTAATTTTATTGTCAAAATTTTTTGAAGGTAAATATTAAAGAAAATTGTTTAGTTTGTAGCTTGTTTTTCTAGACTAGAATATTAATCTACATAAGAAAAAGAACGTATGCTATTAACTTTTAGAAAAAAAGCCGGCCGGTAAGTATAATAAAAGGATATTTAATGCATGTTTTAGTTTTGTAATTGACAATAAGAAAAGGAAAAAAAGAACGTTTGTCTTGTTTTGAGTCGTTGTCGTTGTCAAGTTGGTTTTTTTCGTCATATCTTGTGTGGACATGGATAGAATGAGGGGGAGGTCATTAGGACATATTGAGAAAAACGTATCTATATATACTGAATTTCATGTGCAAGTCACAACTTGTTTTTTTAAAATATATTTTTACAAAAACTTGTCTCCAGAATGAGACAAGTACAAGCGTACAAGTACATACACACATAACAAAACACATGAGAGGTAGAGACCAGAGAGAGAGAAGAACCTGGTTGGTATTATAATAATAATGATGGGGGATGGGAACAAAGAAATAGGAAAAGGGGCTTTAGTTATATGTTCATACACATTGTACTTACATTATGTACATTTTGTATTATGGATGTGTGCATCCTCTCTCAAAGAGTCTCAGGGTGACCCTTTTGCCCTGTCAGCTGAGTCTCCAGGCAAAGTCAGGGTGCTTTGTGTTACGTATATTTTTTTTTGCTTGTACAATTTTTGTGCATGGTAACATAAAAGAAGAAGAGAGATCGGAAGCAGAAGCTTTCGTCCAGCACTATTCCTCCATCCCCCAGGAAAAATATATCTGTACTCATAGTACAAGTATAAATACACATGATCATTCCCGAGTTTCCGTTTTTTCCCCTCTATTCCTATGTACAAAATACAATTTTCCATGTGTAGTATGTATTTTTGTAGATGGAAGTTTTCAAGTGACATTGAGAAAAATAATTGTTGAAACTTGAAAGACTATACATTTAATACTTTTTTTGATGATGTTTTTGTGGAAGAGGATTGGAGAAAAAAGTTGCAATATTTTTCATCATTTCCACTTGAGATTCCCCCCGGGTAGTTTGTTGTGTTGTATTATTTAAAAAAAAAACTTTTGATGATTCATCTTATTTTTCTTGAGATTGACGAGTTTTTTTATCCATGTCTTTGATATATTAAAGCATCTTGTTCTCCATGTTCATTTTGTCCTTGTCAACATGACATGACATGACATGAGAAGAGTCTCAAAAGAAGAGGGTGGTTGGATGAGGAAAAAAAGGAGACATTATTATGTGAGAACAAAGAAAATTTCTCAATTTTTTATCCTACACAAAAAAATATACAACACACAAAAGGTTCTCCGGTTTCAGTTTTTGTTGACAAAAATCCATTCTAGATTTTGTGCCCATGTTTTACAAGAGCTCAGGCACTGCTTGTGGAACAGTCTAGAAATTTTGAACAAAATATTGCAAATTGATGACAATATTTCCCTCTTGCAATTTGCAAATAATCTGTGGTTGAGAAAAAAAGAGATTGTGTGACAACGACAATTTTGTTGTTATTGTCAAGTTTTGGGGGAGGAGGAGGAGGGGGGAGAACAAGATAATTATGTTTTTTTGGATAGAGAATTGTAGTGTTGGAGATGGAAATAAGAGTACATAATAAAAAAAATATATATAAAAAATAGGGAGAGTCAAAGGCAAAGGAAACACCTTGCCCAAATAATAATATTCTAACATTATACATACATGTTCATATCATCTGGTTGCTATGGACGCTGGGAGTGCTTTGAAGCGTCGAAGAGCGTTCAACGACGAGTCTCTCTCTCTGTCGAATCGAGAATTCTCCTCAGTAAGGCAAAAGCACTCTCGGTGACAACATCCGCCGCTATTCCTCTCTCTCCGTTCTCCCCCTTTAGACCAAAATACAAAAACTTTTTATTTTATTTTTTAGTCATCTTTTCTCTCTTTGTGTTTCAACTACTCCTCCTCTTCAAAAAATATTTTATATATCTTCTTGTCTAACCCAAACTTACACTACTCGATCATCATATTTCGACAAAAGTACAACAAAAAAACAACTCTCCAAGTGTTACTCCTACTTTATACTTTGTTGTGTTACATGTATTTTTTCGAAATTCCAAAAGAGGGGAACTTTTTAGTTTTTTTTCAAAAAAGAAGTTTGATAGAAAAAGAGAATTTAACTTTTTTCTAGTCCAACCGGCAACCGGTCTCTTCTCAAGATAACACAAATTTTATTTGTTTTAGTTATTATTTTGTTGTTGCTGTTTTTTTGAACTATTTTCTTTTGTCTTTGTTCATACTGGAAAAAGAAAAACTTTTGAAAATTTTTATTTTCAATTTTGTCTACGTTGAAACAATTGACAAGATTTTGTCTCTCTCTCTTGGTCTTAATCTTGAGTCAAGAAAGAAGAAAATAATCAACGATTCATCTCATCAAGTGCTATAATTGATAAAATATTTAAACAAGATAGAGAAATTAATTGATAAACTACAAACTACATTAATTGTCTTTCAAAAAAAGAAGACTACATGAAATTAAGATTGTAGTGACGAGAAAATCAATCAAACTTTTTTTTATATAAACTTTATCAAAATCCAAGAGAATTTTTTTTGAAGAATAATCCTTTTTTTAAAAAACTATCATCATGGCAGTTATACATCATAATATTGACTTGGATGTCAACTCGAATTGTTACAAAGACTCTAAAGGTATGTGTCAATTTTTTATTTTTTGGTAAACTTTGTTCTAATTAATTAGGGGGGGGCAGTACAATATTTATTTGTTTGTTTAATTTTATTTAATGGGAGGGGTTGAGGTAGGGTGGATTTTAGGATTTTGTATAATAAAAAGGTCAATTAGATATTTATGTTATGAGTTTTTTATTTGAGATACTGAAATAATTGTTTGCCAAATTTTTTGATAAAAAAACAAGTATTTATTATTCACAAATGTGTGATTAAAATATTGTATAATATCATATTTCAAAAGGGTAATATTAAAGTAAATATTAAAAGGTTAGACTTGTTGAAATGACCCGTGGATGATTTAATTATAAAAAGATATTAGATTCCATTTTATCAGTTTTTATTTTATCGTCTAATAATAGTCGAGTACACTAAGGAGAATACCTTTGTCAATATTAATAGTTTTAATACTAATACAAACACCAAAAAGTCTGAAAGATTTCTGTCAAAGGTATCACACCATTTTTTATTATTATTTTATGAGTTGATAGACTTTGCAGAATCGTTTTTTGCATTCGTGAATCATTTCCTTGGTGTGTGTGATTGATAAAAATTTCTAGATAATTTAAGTTTATACGATTAAAATGTGATAAGAATTTAACCCAAGCATGACATTCATAATTTGGAATGGATCATGTCCATTATCATGTTTTTTATGAGTGGGGTGACTTATATTTAGTATTATGGGCAATTTTCCGGTTCAGTTTCATCAGTTTTCTATTTCGAAAATTGTACTTTGAAGAAAAAGAGTATTAAAGTTGAGTCAGCCAAAAGCCGGTACTTACGATTAAGTCTTGTCCAATTACGTTATGATTAGTAATGATGACGATTCCTGATTCCATTTTGTCTCGAAAAAGTTTTTTTTAGTTGGGGTCATAAATTCTATTGTGAGAGACAATAACGTGATTCAATTTTTATTGAGAAACATTATTAAATTAAAATGATTTTTCTCATTGTTCAATAACAACAACATATTGTAAATCGACAAAGGTTCAAGGGAGTTTGACAAATTTAGCATAAAAAAAAATTTATTACTCAAACCCGATGCGATCAATGCTCTCTCTCTCTTTGAAAATAATTTAAGTCAATTTTTTTTTGTTGTGTCTCCTCTTTCTCAAGATGAGTTAAAGATGTAACATTATTTTTTTGCCATATAAGTGGAAAAATAACTATTTTTTTGACTAAATATAATATTTATAGATTGGCCCCCATTGTGTTTATCTTGTTGAAAAAATAATTTAACTTTGAAATGAGTATAGAAATATATTCTTAAATTGTATATACGCTATAAATAAGGATTAGCAGAGGGGTTCTTGTTTTGAGTTATTGTAGATATCTGTAAGTTTTGTGAGGATATATTTCCCAAAGGAGATTGTCTATTGAATAAGAAGGATATTGCCTATGTTTGTCATGTAAATGAAAAACTGTATAGGTATATCTGTGTATTGTTAGTGTAGGTATAAGAAAGAGTTTTAATTTCCATATCAAGTTGTTTCGAAACTGAACCACACGATGTATTTTATATATAACTAATATTTATTTCTATTTCTATTCTTCTCCTCTCCTGACTCGAGACGATAAGAGAACCTCTAACCCCTTGAAATAATTTCTTATTCTTCATGTTCCTTCATAATACTTACTACTAATGTAAGTAATATATTACTCTTGTACTGTAGAGAGAGAGAGAGAGAGACTTGTTCAAAATTGAATTGAACAATATTTATTTTTATCTTGCATTTCCTATTATTATTATACCACACACACACACACATTCACATTAATAGTAGTCGAATCAGTACTGGTAGTACTTGTTTAGTGGTTTCAATCATTGACTTTTCATGCAAATTCAAGTTGTTTATTTTTATAATCCCAACTCCAACTCCATCAACTTTATTTTTTCTGTCACCCATACACTCATACGCAGAGTGAATGTGTGTTAAATTTAAATAATAATTGTACATGAGAGTTAGTAGTACATATAAAAAGAATCGTCTAGATTCTTTTTTATTTTTTTCTGAATCATCATTTTGCATGCTAAAACACACTCTCCCAGTACCGGTAAGCCGGTATTTTAGTTGAGGATATTTTGTACAAGTATTTTCTTGATGTTATTATTACAACGAAGGGTAGGTGGGTATGAAATTGTGTGTAAATTTTAACTTTGAAGTACAGCTTGAGCTAATCTCTCTTCTCTGTGTGTGCCTGCCTTTGGGTGAGCGTGTAGACTTTTAATATTACAATTTACCAATGTACAAAATAATATGTACTATACAATCTACCGTATTATTATGACAAAAGAGAAGGACAAAGAAAATGTAGGAAGTTGGAGGCATGATAAGGGGTCATCGTCATCATCCGCCATATATATATATATACACACACAACATTTACTATTCCCTTTTTTTTTTTTGATTGTGTTGTGTGCGTATGTATATACTATATAGATAAATGTACATGTAAGTTTTTTTGTTAGTGTAATAATTATTGTCTATAGTGCTCAACTTTATTAAAGAATTGCATGAGTCAGGAACATCCAGTCCCCCCCTCGTTCAATTCTAGTTTAAAACTTTAGTACAGTCGAGCAGTCTCTCTCTCTATCCTTCATGCTCATGCACTTTTTTTCTGGTCATTTTCTGGTCATGGGAAACTGTGAACTAGAAAGAAAGAAATTGCACATTACAAACTGTATATATATAGAGATAGAGCAAAAATGCAAACTTTTATTATATCCTTTTTTGTTAAAAAAAAGGAACGCTCTCGACTCAGTTTTTTCAATCACCGCTCACCGGCTTCTCTCTCTCCTTTGGTTTCTGTATAAAAAAGGGGGGTAATAACGTTAACATGATGATGATGACATGTGAGAGCGGCATGCCCTAGTACATATATTTATATTGTAGTTAATTTTTCCTCCTCTTTTGATTGTCCATTTTAAAGTTGTATTGTTGGGCTCCTGCACATTTTCTCTTGAACCGTAAGATTGAGGAGATTGGGTTTCTCTCTTTTTGGTATTTGATGACAGAGCAGCGTGCATTGATATTAATTTTCAACAAATTATCGAGTCCTCTGCTAATCCTTTTCTCTCTCTTGTCAAGAAAAAATATCTTATATTATATTTCTTTTACAAAGCTCTCCATTGTGCCTCCTTTACTCTCTAATCCTTGGTCAATATTCTATCAATATCTCTTTTTTTACTATTTCATGTTTAACTTCATACATTTCGTCTAATAGGGAACTCGAGGCAGTATTAGTTATATTGGTTATTTTTAGTTTTTGTCTGTACGTACAAAAAAGTTTATAATTATAAAGTTTAAAATTAATCCAATTCTCATGTCTCATCTTTTTTCTACATCTGTCTGTATCTATGAACTACTAACTAAAATACAGATGTATCTTTTTTCAATGTATCTGTATTTATCATCTAATACTAATACACAAAAAAAATGTATTGGGTGAGTGACCCTAGAATTTGTTGAAAAAAGATTCAATTTTAGAGTAAAGAATTTATGAATGTGTTTTTTGGTACTTTTTTTTTGAAAAAAGAGACCAAGAAAAAATAATAATGTTGAAAATAGGACAGGAGCCATCTGCTCTTGATACAGTACTTTATCTGTATATATAGTTTTTGTATACATGAACTGGAACAGTGTTGATGATGGAAGGCCACACTGAGGATGGGATTAAATTCAGCATGGAATATTTAGTAATAAAGATAGACTACATTATTATGTGTATGGTATCTATGTAGTATGTATCTGTACATCTCCAGTGTTGAAAAAAATAATAGTTCGGCCTAGATTTTGATGACGAGGACACTGAACTGCCATCAGCACCACCACGAAGTAACAAACACTTTTTTTTGCAGTTTTGTGTTCTCTCTCGTATATTCTCACTGTATTATGTATTACATGTTGTAGGGGTATAGTATCCCATCATTATATTGGTTGGTTGCGGTAGAGAGTTGTGGAGCTCGACAAAGAATATTATCATCATGTAATAATAATCCTTTTTGTATAATATCTGTACAGTAGACATTTTCCTGTGTACACACAGACATGATTGCAAATAAATTGCAAAATAACCTATAAACTCTTGTACTCTTTGCTATTTAGTTTCTAGTTTGTAGTTCGTCCCGTCTCCTTGTTTAATAGTCAAGTTTGTTTGTAGTATACATGTACAGACAGTAGTAGGAGTAGGAGTAAAGTACGAGTATCTGTCTTGTCAAAAGTCTGAAATTGAAGCCCATGAGGAGAACAAAAAACTGAAACTAAATTTCTTCTCCCATTATCTCGTATGTATGCTATATGAAATATTTATTTTGTACAGAACAAAAGTTGATACAAAAAATTGTTGTTTAATTTAATAGTTAGTTTGTATGTAAACTCAATTTTATTTAAAATCCTTCTGGATGAGAATTTGTACAAGAGGGAAGGATAGGGATAGTACAATTTAAGGATTCACAAAATAAGCAAAATGCAAAGGAGAGTGAGATTAAAGGTTGGAAATTTTATGGAAATGAGAGACGTTCTGTATGAAATTTCATGAGATGGAATAAAAACCATCACAACATGACCCTCCTTCTCTTTTTCTTTGTGCAAAAACAATAATGGCTCTTTAGACTATCACAATTTGATATTTGTTTTGAATTAAAAAAAATTTCAAGAGGGGGGTACAAGAGAATTAAAGTTGAGTAAGATCAAAACAATAATGAAACGAAAATGGCATGTATTTGTAACTATATTGGCAAGGGTGCAAATTCAATAAAGTAGCTCATTAATTATCCATCATGATTTTCTTTTGAAAATGTTACTTGTATAGTAAGTATACGGTAATAAAATAGAGTTTGTGCATTCAAGATTCAACTTCACGTACGAGTACTTGTGTTTGTGTGTGTGTTGACAGGACTTGTGTGTGGACTGTGATGAAAATGTGAATATTAAAATAAAATAATTGTTCCTGGTCCTCCTAGTCGCATATTCATTGATGAAATGTATAGTAGAGATAATGGAAGAAAATAATATTTTTTTTATAATTCAAAACTCTTACTAACACTATAATATTATTGTATGCAGGATCAGGAAGACTTTTTAGATTATTTGTACGAGTAAGTTTGTATTTTTCATGTTGAAGTCTGTTTTTTTGTGTGTGTGTCGACTTGTTTATCATGTCTTGTTATTAGTTTTTCTCATCCCCCCCTCTCTCTCTCTTTATCCCCCCTCTCGAATACTCATTGCTCATGATGGGTGAAACTTGTACAATAATTCATGTTGTGATGTATCGGATTTTGTAATTGTAGACATGGACTCATCATGTGAAAAAAATATATATCTGTTATTTTGTACAGAGTGTTGTCTGTAGTTTTTGGAAAAAATTGATGTATGATTTACCAGTCAGAGTCACGCCACCACCATGGGCTGTATTTTGTTGTTAGTTGTATCTGTACTGAATAGAATGGATAATACTCTTCGTCCTGTTTTCGTCTCTCTCTCTCGCTGTCTCTCTGTCTATTTGACGTAATTGTAGAACTGGAAAACTGACTTGTTGTTATTCCACCTTTTTGAGAGTGTGTCTGTATATAAAAGAAGGAGGAGTTTGTGTAAAATGTTTTTTTGGAAGAGTATTAGATTATGTGTAGAGAGTAGAGAGTAAAAAGGTAGAGGATGAAAGATAAAAAAAAGAAGGTTAGGGAATGGACTGGAGAAACGAGTTATCATAATAGACAGGTGGAGACCCAACAGAAAAACAAGAAATTGTGTTGCTGGTCAGTCGAGTATTATTATTATGTACATTTTAAATCATAAATTATTTTTCTGCACTCATATCATATTATACAGTCCCTATATCTGTATTATCTCTCCATTATTTATTGTACAGAGTACACATTTTAGTATCTGTTTTTCTCAATTTTGTATCGTCATCTTTTTGAGTGTCACCCTTAAAAAAAAGTTTATTTCTCTTTTGGGTTATATAAGAATATAGAAAAGTAGTACAAAAATATAAGGGACAGTCTTGAATCTTAATCTCTTGAGCTTACTTTACTTACAAGGCAAAAAAAAGACGAAAAGGCACAAGTTGGTGAAATAAAGGGGAGGTGAAACATAAATATATGATTCCGTGTGTAGTTTTTTTGAAAAGAAAGGTTTTTTTTTCTCAAAAACTTTATACTTTTCTGGCACACAGAGAAAAAAAAAGTCGAAAAAGTTGTCATGTTATGGTTCCTCTTGTTACTTTATTTTTCATACGGGAAAGTGAACACAAGACTTTTTTTTTGTATTTTGTACTTTGTACAAAGTACAGTCTGAGGTTTACACAGACTAATAGTAATAATAATAATAGTCCAATATATTTCTTCCAAACCATTTAAACCTTTTGAAAATAGTGGGGAAAGAAAAAACTATTTTTGGGGAGGGGAGTTTTAGTATACGGTTTATATGTACCATGGTTTTTTTGGAGAGGCAGAAAGTAACTTATAGTGTTCTTTATTCGTAAAAAACACATCATTTTTGTGTGTATTCAACCTCCTCCCCCATTTATTTGGTTTTTTTTTCTGTCCCTCAACTAAAGGGATATACTTGTGTATTTTTTTTGAAAAAGTTTTTTATTATTCTTTTGTATAATCTTGTCCAGCAGATTTATTTTTAAGAGAAATATCTCTAGGTAGAAACTTTTTTTTGTGCGGTATGTACAGATATGTACAAATAAAAAGAAATGTAGAAGAAAATGTTTATGAATTAAATTCATAAAATAAATTGCAAAACTAAATATTTTTTCTTTGGTTCTGCTTTCTATGTAACGCTAACTCTTACATATTCCAAAAGTCTCATGGCTAAGAATAAGAAGGTTTTCTTTTGATGGAATTATTATAATCGTTACATTTCGAAATTGTTGAGTGATATTATTTGATATTTGCTCATACAATATGTATTTTTTTAAAAAAGTTTTTTTTGTGTGTTAGTTATTTTGCCAAAAAATAACTAAATGGAAGAGTACTCTTTTGATGGTTCTATGGATAAGAAATTATTATTATTCTTTTTGCATGATGCTCATGCTTTTCTGTTTGATAATAGCGACTTTTTGCTGTATCGAAACCTCGAGTTTGGATAAGGAAGTTTGGATAAAAGTGAAATTTTTTTTGTCTAAACTTTTATCCAAACTTAAAAGTACACCTTGTATCTTCGGCTGCGTCGATTCTTTTTAATTCAAGTTTGGATAAAACGAAAGGTGGGCTATGAAAATTTCAAAGTTTCATATGTTAAATTTCAAGTTAAAATTTTTAACTAAAATTAATAACCTAACATTTACTGAAATTATTACAATGAGTAATAT